>CAUYQG010042000.1:0-64405 GCA_963574415.1 Tarsius wallacei
ATGAGCAGGGATTGCTTCTTGTCTTGTACCCGGCGGGGCTGTCCCGGCATCCTTCCCTTGCTTCTATAGGTCCTGCAGATCTCCTAGTCTAAGGACACCACTTCTCTTCTGTTTCTCTTTCTCCCTCTCTCTTTCTCTGTCCCTCATTTAATCCTCTCTATGACCCTGCAGGGAAGACACTATTATCCATATTTTATAGGTAAATCATTAGTTATCCTATTGATAATTTTTAAAAAGGGAGGAGATTGTTATTAATTGCATCTCAGGGTCATGGTATAAATAGCGTGAGAAAATAAAAACATGATCCAGGGTCACAGGGTTCTTGTGCTGGCTTCCATCTCTACCACCTGTTTTGGAATTTTCTGGAGATTCCTATCTTGCATTTCTCCTCTATCCTTTAGGTTAAAGTGTATCAGTACCAGCTGCCTTCCCAGGAATTCCAGATCCTCTGGCTGGTGGATCCACAACTCCCAGATCCTTTGGGCTGGAGAGAGTGTGTGATTAGGGTGCCAAGCATTTTGTAGGACGTTAATGTAAGTGTTTCAGAGGAAATCTGGTAAAATATTTGGTAGACAAAACAGTGCTGGAAAATAATATCCCCCAGATCTACTGATAACTGAGAACACTGGCCCACGAGGTCAGGCCCACCCTCCCTTCTTTCCCTCTTTGCCTCTGTTTCAGGAATCTGCAGCATGAGGAAAGGGGAAGAAGGCAGTCATTTTTGTTTAAGACTAGTGAGGCAGACGAAATAGTAACAAGGAGAGGTCCTGCCAGGGCCATCTCTCCTCTCTCAGTTGAACATCAGTTGCACACCTGTGTCAGAAGATGCTGATACCAGACCAGAGGAGGAACCTTGGGTCCCAAGGTTGATGGGAAGAAGCTCTGGCATCAGACATACCTTGCCTCTTTCATGCCAGTTGCCCCTTGTATGTCTGTTCCCAAACTTGGAAACAGACAAAAGTTCATGATTCCCCTCTATCCAGGGTTATGCTAAAGGCTAAATGGGATAATGAATGGGAAGTTCCCAGCATGATGCCCCATATCTACTAAGTGCTCATTTATTCATTCATTCATTAAGACAGCACATATTTGCCAAGTGCCCAGCACATATGCCCCAGTGCAAGGAACAAGAGCAAACACACAAACTCACAGGTGAGTAGCCCCTTACTTCTGGGTGCTCACGTGCTAGTGGAAGAGGCCAAGAGCAGCAGACAACAGAGGCCAACACAGAGAAGCAAACCAGTCATCATGTGTGACTCATGCTATGAAGGGAACACACCTGTATCATGATGGGACTTTGAGAGTAGGAACACTGGGTAATCATTGGATAAGCTAATCTGGGAAGAGCCCTGAAGTGAGTGACAGCCCAGCTGAGAGCTACAGAGGAGAACAGGGAAGACTAAGAGCATAGCCACGAGGCAGGAGTGGGCTTGGCTTGCCGTGGGAAAAGAGGGACTCAAGCCCTGTAGCCAAAGTGGCAGAAGGACAGAGACAGGAGAGAGATGGGAAGATGCCAGGCCATGGAGAGCCCCATAGCCTAAGGCAGAGGCTGGAATTCAGTGCAATGAAGAGATCACTCTGCCCAGGTGTGCAAGGGTGGATGTGATTAAGGCCAGGTGGGAGCAGGTGCTAGTAGTAGTAGTTACTGTATGAGTGTTACCTGTCCAAGAAGGGTACCAGCCCATCATCCACAACTTCAAATGTCCCAGGGGCTCCTCAGACCTTATATTTGCCTCCCAGGGAATGGCCTGTGAACTGAGCACCAGTAGGTGTCACCAGAGACTGCGAGGACCTTTCTCTAGGAGGGGCCAGGAAGGAGATGGAGGCACAGGGGGACCGCTGAAGGCAGCAGAAGCCCTTGGTGTGTGAGCGACAACAAGCTTCTGAAACCAAACCTTCCTTCATTCCATACTAAATGAATGCCTGCTATTCACCTGGCACTGAACTGATCCTGAGCATAAAATAACAGGCAAAATGACAAGCTCTCTGTCCTCAGGAAACTGCCAACCAGCAGAAAAGATGGAAATCAATCAAATAAGGCACTGAGGTTTCCAACAAGTGTATGATGAAAGCCGGTAGGAACCCTTGAGGCAGAGCTGGAAGAGATGGTGAGGCAGCAGGTAGTTAGAGGACTGGGATGTTTCGCTGAGATTTTGAAGATGGAGTTGGAGGCAAGTGGGTGGAGGCAAGGTGAGTGACCCATGGGAGTTCCGGTCAAGTGCCTGGCAGTGGGAAGGTGTGTGGACATATGGCTGAGGGACAGGACAGTCAGCAAAGGGAAGAGCAACAGTGAGAGGACCTGTAAGAGGCTGGAGTGGGGCTGAAGGGCCATGGTAAGATGTGTCACTTTGTTGCTGGGGAGGGTCTGACCATGACAGGGCAGGGGTAGAGGCAGAGAGACCAGTGAGGAGGCCACCACAGTGATCTGGGGAGAGGGGATAGTGGTGGCTTGTATCCTGCAGCTGGGGAGAGGAGGGAGAGGTAGCCAGTCCTTGGATCTCCTTTTTTTTTTTTTTTTTTAGTAGGAGTCTCACTCTGTCACCCAGGCTGGAGGGCCATGGCACACTCATGGCCATCCCAGCATCATCCTGCTGGGCTCCAGCAAGCCTTCTGCCTCAGCCTTCCAAGTAGCCAGAACTATAGGTGCGTGCTACCACACCCAGCTAATTTTTTGATATATTGTAGAGACGAGGTCTCACCAAGTTGCCCAGGCTGGTCTCAAACCCCTGAGCTCGGGCAATCCTCTCACCTCAGCCTCCCAAAGTGCTGGGATTACAGGCCTGAGCCACCGTGCCCAGCCTGGATCTATTTTGAAAGCAGGCTGGGCAGGCTTTGGTGGCAGATTAGATGTGGAGGATGTGGAGCATCTGAGAATGCTTTGTCCTGTGCAGCTAGAAGACTGGAGTCGTAGGCCAGGAGTCCAGTTTTAAACATTTTACATTTGAGATGTCTGATAGAAATCCAGCAAGCATCTGGATCTACAAGCCCGGCTTTCAGATTTCAAGACACAAGTCCTGGTTGGGGCTCTTTATTTGGAAGTTGTTGGTGCATGGACAGTGTTTAGAGCATTGGGAGGGCATGAATGAGATGGTTTAGAGATACATATAGGGAAGATGTCTGAAAACTAGGCCGTAGGTCCTTCAATATTGAAATGTGGGTCCGTGAGGAGTAACTGGCAAAGGAGACTGAGGAGAGAGGTCAGTGAGATAGGAGGAAAATCCGGGAGAAGGAGATCTGGAGGTTACATAGAAGAAGAGTTTCAAGCAGCAGGGAAAAGTCCACAGAACCAAATCCTGCACCAATGTCAAATAAAAAGGGGGTAGCATTTCCCGCGATTTGGTATTCTACAAGTCACTGGTACCTGATGGAGTGAGGGCCTGATTGGAGCAGGCTCAGGGAGAATGGCAGAGCAGCAAATGGACATAGCAGAAACAGTGATCAGGTCAACACCAGACTCTTCATTCCCTGACCTCTAGTCTCCAGGATGGTCTGAATTACCCATCCATATTATCCTCTAAGAATGATTAATGAAGGAGCTCTTTTGGGAAACTACAAGAAAACATGCTACCACCTTCTTCCACATGCAACATGCTACCAACTGCTTCTACAACAGATCTCTTTTCTATACAAGAGTCTCCCTCCCTCTTTAATTATTTAAACATAATTTTTACCTAGAAAATTAGAGAAATGCAAATTACTCTATTCCCAAGTTGGAAGTGTCCTGAAAGGGAATGTGTACTGATTGTTGTCAGGTTCATCTTGAAATCAACAAGCTTATGATTCCAAGGAACTCAACAGTGTGGAAAAATACCTCCAACTAGTTTGAATTAAAGTGATGGTAGTTCAAGGAGGAAAAGAAAAAGAAAAAGAATATTATCAAATATCTTGATACACTGAGCACATTCACATACTATGACTCCAACAGCTCTTCCAATTTGTCAGAAGAGAAGATGGAGGCTTACAAGATTAACTGTCCCAAAGTAGCAGAACTCATAATCGAGATCCAGAATTCCAGCACAAGTCTGTCTGACTCCTATCTTTGCACTACAGCGTGCTGCTGTGTGAATGGTAAGGAGAAAAGGTAAATCACAAGACCAGTGTGGGGTTGAATGATGCATCTGTTGAGGAAGGGTCCTGTGGACCCTTAAGAACTCCTTAAATGAGCAGGATGTGTGAGATGGTCACATGACAAATGTGAGCAGGGATGCTGGTCCAAGGGTGTGTGATCACAAGCCATGGTGTGCAGGGAAAGAGAGAAGGCACCATTGGGAGTAGGGTATGCCCATATTCTGTTGGGAAGTTATAGTCATGAGGCTGATGGCCTCATTAAGGAGCAGAGGAGAAAGGACATAAACCAACACCTGTACATGCTCTGCTGGGACACGACCCCTGCCTGAATTCTAGAGAGGCCACAGACAACAGAAAGAACAGTGTCTGCCCTCCAAAGCACACATTTTAGTGACTATTATCTAATCCTCTCAACAGCTTTCCTAGATTTTGACATCCCTTGTTTACACATAAACACACTGAGGCTCAAAGAGGTTGAGTGACCTGTTCCTGGTTACTCTTCCAGGAAGTGGCAGAGGCAAGATTCAAACCCAGGTCTGACCAAAAGGTAGGGGTTGAGCCCTTTCCACTGCACTTCCCCTTAGGCCTGCTGAGCACATCTTCTTGGGTCTCTGCTTGCTGTCGTGACTGGTGATCACCGATGAGAAGTGTCATCTTTGAAACCCTCAGGGAACAACAGTCTCACTGTTTCTCACACTCGACCTGACACCTTTTATTCCACTGACAAGGAGACATCTTCTGCCCTCGTCTGGGCCTCTTGGACCCCATCAGGTTCAAATGTCATTTCCCTATCACAGACATAGCTTGGTAGAGGTGGTGGTGCTTGTGATGGTGGTGGTGATCGTGATAATGGTGTTGGTGGTGGTGATGGTGATGGTGATAATGGTGATGGTTGCAGTGGTGATGGTGATGATGGTGTTGATGGTGGAATGGTGATAGTGATGGTGATGATGGTGGTGGTGGTGGTGAAGTTGATGGTGATGGTGATGATGATGGTAATGGTGGTAGTGGTAGTTGTGATGGTGAGGATGGAGATGATGGTAGTGGTGGTGACTGATATAGTGATGGTGATCTTTGCCATGTTGGTGAAGGTAGTGGTGATGATGTTGGTAATGGTGGAAGGAGGAAAGCATTTACTCAGATGACCAGCAGTCAACTATCAACTTGATATATGACCCTGGATGGACTACATTTTTCTTCTGAACCTCAGTTTCCTCATTTGCAAAGTAAGATACCACTTGACCCTTAGAATTTTGATAAAGATTGAATGAAAGGAAATGTGAGATGCCCAATACAAAGTACCTGTCACAAAGAAGCTGATGTTCACATAGTACAAGCTATGTGACAACCACTTTTTAAAACACTTAGTATATATTAATTAATTTAATCCTTCCAACAGCCCCATAAGGTAGCAATTCTCATCACTACCATTTGGTTATTTGGAACAAATGAGGGAACTAAAACACAAGGTGGTAAACTCCTTGTCCAAGGCCAAAGGACTGGTGGGTGTCAGAGCAGGCATTTGACACCAAGCAGTGTCATGTAGCTCTGAGGCCCTGCATACTCCTAACTGCTGCCATGCTGGGATGGGGCAGAGTAGTCTGGGCTTCTCCTGGTCCAACATCTCTTCCTCATTTGAGTGCAGTGGGACATCCTCTCAAAGCCACCTGGCAAACTCCCTGCCCAAAGAAAGCAATCCTTCTTTCTACTCACTTTTAGAATGCCCTCAGGAATAAGGAACTTCCTGCCTTCTGAGCAGGCCATGTCAATGAGTCCTCTTAGAAAGCTGTGCCAGGATAGAATTGTATGAATCAGATGCCTTTTACCTATTAGGGCTCCGTAAACAACACTAACTCCTTTCCCAGAGAAACCTCCAGCCCCACCCTCGAGAAGAGCAGCCTCAACATCTTCACCTGTCCCCACCGACAGTTTCTGATCTGTCCTCAAGCCGTCCACTGCAAAGAGTATGGGACAGCAGGTCCCTTCAATCCCTGCTGGGCCTTCACTCCTGTGGAAGAGGTGACCTTCTGAAGCCATGCACAGCTCAGGAAGGCAGAGTTTTGATTCTTCTTTGAGGGAGACGTTAAATAAGGCTAGGGCAGGAAAAGCGGGACTGGGAATGGGGGACTTGCATGCAGAAAGGAAGGCCATGACTGGAGCCTCGGGGCTGAGGCCTGCTCAGGTGCAGCTTCACAAGTTACTACAGATGGGACATAGCAATGCAGACGACTCCAGCCATACCTGACACCCCGCGGGTCCCCAGGAACAGTCAAGGGATAGCCATGTTGCTGCATTTGTGTGTGAACATTCTAAGCGGGTTTCCATGTATGAGAGAGAGAGAGAGAGAGAGAGTGTGTGTGTGTGTGTGTGTGTGTGTGTGTGTGTGTGCACGCGCGCACGTGTGTATGTGTAGTGTTCATTAGTGTAATAGTGTGAAACTATTAGGTACATGTGCCCCTAGGTGCATTCATGTGACTGTGTGTGAATGCATTTGGGTGTTTCTACAGGCTTAACTTGGAGGCAGAGACAGAGAGAAGCAGAGACAGAAAGAAAGAGAGAGAGGAGCTTTTGTGTGAGCACCATGTGAGATTCACTCCCAGGATGACTCAGTGGGTCCTTTCCTGCCAGAACCTTCTAGGGCATTTTGCCAGTGACACATTCCTGACAAGAAAATAGGCCCCAGCCTGGCAGGCCAAGTGCTGGGAAGGCTGGGCCATGCCTGCCCTGGGCACCCCTGCTCACTGCCACGGCTATTCCTCTGCACAGGGTGTGCTGGAGCAGCTGGCTGTCCATCCAGCCTACATTTTCCTTCCCAGTCTCTCCCCCAAACCCATGCCTGTTTCTCTTTCTTTGGTGGGAGGCCTGAGTCGCCCCCTCTCTGCCCCCCTGCTTCTCTCTGTCTGCCTCCTCTATGGTTTCGCTGTCTCCACCCCTCCTTCCCTTCCTTCTCACCTGCCTGCCTTTCTGCCTCTGCCCACGCCTGTCCTCATCTCTCTCTGCTGACCCTATGCCCACTTCCAGTTCACCGCCCCCCTCCTGTCCTCAGACAGCCTAAGCCTCCTCTCTCAGAAGTGCTTGGCCCAGATTCACTGCAGTTGCTCAAACTCAGAGCCCACCGTCACCATAGCACTGCTCCCTGTGCAGTTCTCGGGAAAAGCTTTAGAAGACAGACATGAGGATGGGTCAGTGGCAAGCAGGTCTGTAGCATGACTCATCTGCCTTCACCTGGGGCCTCTGACACGCCCACACCTTCCCCTGCCCTAACCAGACACTGTTTCACCTGGATATTTGCGGCCCATGTGGACTCTGAGTCAGATCTGTGGGGTAGACACCTATAGTCTCTCCATTTTACAGAGAAGACACCTGAGGTTCAGAGAAGGGAGAAGCCAATCCCAGGGACAGAGCAAATGATGACTGCGAATCCACCATCCCATCTTGAAAGTGTCACAAGTGGAGATGGAGGAGAGGTTAGCAGCTGAATTGAGCTGTGCTGTGAGGGCACTTCTGTCTGGAATTAATATTCTGACAACACAGAATCAGACTTCAGAATCAGGAGAAAGTCTGAATGACCCTGTAGCCCAATCCTCTTGTTTTGTAGATAAGGAATTGAATGACAGTAAAGAGACAATTGCTGCCTCACAGTGCAACTCCCACCAGAGCCTCCTCCCATAGGCACTCTGCCCACTGCATCCTTCCCATAAAGCCAAACCCATGGCCATCACCTGCTGAGGGGGCATAGGTTTAGGACCTTCTTCTCTAGTTACACTTGGGTCTTGCAGGCAAATTGGTCTCAGGAATGATGGCACATGGCTTCTAGTTCCCTAAAACCAACCCCTTCCCCCCACCAAATCTTTGCCTTCAGTCTTTGATGAAAACTTTGATCCAAGTTCATGACACTGAACAAACATCTCTTTAGGCTTGTTCCTTGCTGTCTGTGCTCTGTTTGCTTTTTAACAGATAGGAAGCTTTGTCTTTATGTGTGTGGTACCCTAGTCTTTTCCTACCTGCTGAGGCTCAGTCTGCTCAGTCCTAGAAACCAAACCAAACTCTTAATATCTACCCTTCAGGGTCCTAGTGAGGAATGAACAAGAGAAAGCCCAAGAGAAAGCACACAGGGCCAGGTTCATCCAGATTATACACAATGACGGCTCCACCCTTTGTCCCTGGAGATTCTAACCATGGAACCCAAGGGCACTGACCAAAATATTTGCTGAAACCTAATCTGTCAGTCCACCACCCAAAATCCTGAGCTTTTACGGGATCCAAGACAAAGAAGTGGAAATCTCCAAGGACTTTATCATGCAGTGCTTGGCCCCAGGTGAGAGGGTTATGGAGCAGGCAGGCCTAAGGATGAGGGGAAAAAAAAAACCTTCCTGCTTCCCTATGTGGATTCTGATTAGATAAAGAAATATAAAAACAAAAGGATGGTAAATTGCAAAAGTATCAATGAATTCAGAAAAGACTTGACATTTTACTCCATCCCTGGAGAGGAGATGAGATTTCCAGAGGAAAGATGGAAAGAGAGAAGGGAAGAAACATGGTATGAAGAAGATCTCAGAAGGCCAGGTCTGGTCCTGTCATTAACCCTAAGTCACTCCATGTCTGCGAGTAAGCCATCTCCCTCCTCAGGCCCCAGAAAACAGAGGACTGGCTGAATGAACCCAAAATGACCCACTCCACCAGGACATCCTGCCTCCTCTTTATTTATTTATTTTTATCTTTTTTTTTTTTTTGAGTTGGAGTCTCACTCAGTTGCCCAGACTGGAGTGCAGTGGCCGCTCCCGGCCACCGCAGCCTCGACTTGCTGGGATTCGACAATCCTTCCGCCTCAGCCTTCCGAGTAGCTGGAATTACAGGAACGCACTACCACGCTCGGCTGATTTTTTTTTTTATTATTATTATTGTAGAGATGAGGTCTCACCAAGTTGCCCAGGCGGGTCTCGAACCCGCGGGCTCAGGCAATTCACTCACCTCGGCCTCCCAAAGCGTGGAATTACAGGCTGAGCCACCGAGTCCAGCCTGCCTTCTCTTTAAGTCTGCAGCTCGCAAGGAAGATGGACAAGCAAGATAAAGTGGAATTTATTTGTTCTAGTCCTGGCCACATTCTCTCCATTAGCATGCAGCCTGGGATCAGACATATCTGTGTCCAAACTCAAAATCATGTTCCCAAAATCAGCATCAGTGGCAAAGGCAGGCCACAGGATCAAAAGGCCCAGATACTCCAGGCAAGGGCAGGAAGCTGGGCTCAGCCTTCCACCCTGTTGCGCCACTGAATGCCATGCAGGAGCAGATGAAGAAGCTGGGCTATCCCTTCACTGGGCCCCAGGTTAGTGGTCAGAAATGCACATGACTGCCCATGGTCCTTCTTGTTTCTCCCCGATCCTTTCCCTGGAGGACTGGTGGAAGTGGGTTTTTAGAACGGGTACTGGAGGCATTCCTGAAAAGGCTTTGGTGAGGCTGATGGGAGTCACAGCCAGATGTCCTTGAGGAACATCTGGTGCGGTCTTCCTGAGGACAAAACCAACCAGTGAGGGCAGGGCTATCACTGGAGACAGGGCTGAGGCCTGGGGAGGGAGAGATGACTCCTCTCCAGGGACTCCACTTGGGGTGCTACACCTCTTAGTGAAGACTGTGATCGCCCATGAAGATTTGCAGATGGAGGAGTGAGCTGGGGGGGATAGGCATACAGTGTGGCCACCACTTTTGTGCCTCTTCATGGGTGCAGCCTGGCCTCTGCTACACCTGCCATCCCCACACCTTAAGTGTGAAGCAGCTGTGACTGTGGGCTTCACTTTCAGCTTGGAGTATTTCCTCTTCCGTCTCCATCTGGCTGAACTTGAACAAGCTATTCAATGTTTCTGGCCTCTGTTTCTTCATCAGAAGTAGGAAAGAGTGGGCAAATACTCGCACTGGGCTTTCTGCTCAACTCTGTTCACACTTCCTAATGAAGCAGCGAGCCCCTCCACTCATTCACCCCTGCCCTTAGGCCCCCTTCTCTTCTTAGGGTTGTTCTAACCCTGTCTCTCTGGGTAAGTTTCCTCCTCACATGTCAGCCTCCTTGCTGGCTCACCCTCCTCCATCAGACCCTAGGTAACATGGGGCCTCTGGGCTCGTGCTCTGACTTTCTTTTCCTTAACTTTGATCTAGTTGATTTAATCCAGTTCTGCGTATGACACGCTCACATGTATACCCCCTCTGCGGCAGGGCCAGGACTGGGCGAAGCCAGGAAGGCTTGCATGTTGCACAGCATGGACCCCTCACTCCAGGGGCCTCGACATTGCACCATCCAGAGAAAGCCAGCCTATGCCTCCTTAAATTGTCCTTGTCTTGTCCTGCCCTACTTCTCTGGGTCTCAAGCTCCATCTTTGAATTTTCTATATGCATGACCTCAAAGCCACCAGAGAAACAATGATTTCAATACTACAACTCACCTGCCCTCACCTTCCTTCTCCCTATGTCTCCCTCTACCCCACAAGTGTCATGCACCCTGTGTCCAGGAGTTAGCTTTTCATTCACGTGTTGCTTTGTTTTGTTTTCCTATAAATACCACTCCTTCTGGGAACTTCCCTCCATCTCCAAGGCCTCCCCTTTGGCCCTGCCTTGTCATCTCTCCTGCACTTCCTCAGGTTTGCCCAGCTGTTCCTGCCATCACCCACCCCACACCCAGGTCCTCAACTCCTTGTCTAATGGAGACCCAGCCACTTCTGTTGGCATGCCATGTTCTCACACTGGCATTTCTGCAGGGCATCTGTCACTCCTACCCCTGGGACAGGAACCTCAGAGGCTCTCAGACCAACTGGACCAAGGAAGTTTAATCTCTACTTGCCATTTCCAGGCTCACGTGGAGCGCATGAGACATGGAATCTGCTTTCCCCATAGCTGCACAGAAGCACCAAGTAGCACAGTCTGGAACTGTGGAGGATTTCACGCTCCCTGGGGTGGAATTTAAGCAGCCAGAAGTAGAAAAGAGTGGGCAAATACCGTATCTACCCAAGGGTGCTGGTTCCACACCGGCCTCTCTGCTAATGTCCTTCATGACCCAACTCCTGGCTCCACTTCCTAGGGCAGCTGCTGTCATCTCAGGGATGCCCTGCTCTGTGTTGGTCTCACTTCCCTTTACCTCCTTCGTGGCACCTTGGTGGTTGTACCATACAATAAAGCAGCAGAAAAGAAACACTGCCTCAGGCTATCCTTTATCTGGTCCAAGACTCCTCCTGGCTGCTCTCCTTGTTCCTATGTCTTTTACGTCTCCTCCTTGCAACCTATTTTCCAACCGACAACGTGAACTTGAGGCAGAATAAGGCAGCACCCCTTTCTCTTGTATCAACCCTTTCCATGGGCAGAATGGGGTATATCGTTTGTGAAAAATGCATCAAGCTGCTACACTTAAAACATGGTCAGTTTTCTGAATGTTTCCTGTCCCTCTTTACAAAGTTTAAGATGAAACAAAACAAAATCTTTCATGGCTTGACATTCAACTCAGAATAAAACTCCAAATTCCTCCCAGGGCCACCACGCCCTATGGAGGCTAGTCTCGGTCCATGCTCCACGTTCATCCTCACCACTCTTGTGTTTACTCAAAAGACTCCAGGACACTGACTTCTGAAGGCTCTGGCTGAGGTCAATTCCATTCCTTTCTACAAAGTTTCCTCCATGTGGAGAGCTCTTTCCCTGTCTTTTGCCTAGCTGTGTCCTCAGAGGCATCCCTGTAACCACCTGACCTAACCAGAAACCTCTTTCTTCTTTTTTTCTTGCCCTTCCTCCCTTGTTTATGTTCGCCACAGTACTTATTATAACTTCCAGATATAATTGTCATCTTTGATCTTTAAGTGCTAACTTTCTTTTTGCTTTGTTTATCATAATTAACTGCTGTGCTCCCATGACCCACACAGGCATCATTTCCAGCTCCCAGTAAGTGTTCAATCAATATTTCCTGAATCGATGAATAAAAAGCTTGCAGCAATGCTCTAAGGAATTTTGCTATTTTTATCATCCTCATGTTTCAATGAGAAAACTAAGTCAGAGAACTCCTATGACTTCCTTAAGGACAGACGAGCATCAATCAGAGAAGCCTAGCACCTGCTCTGTGCCGGGCATGGCTCCAAGCAATTTTCCTCTTAATGTAATAGGTGGGATGTTATATCCATTTCACAGATGCTGAAACTAAACACAGAAAGGTTAAGTAATAAGCAAAGAAGCGATGAATGGCAAACACAGGAATTCAAACTCAGGTCTGTCAGCATAAACTTCTAAGTGTTTAGCCATAATACAAACTGCCAGGCCTCAGGAGTTAAGATTGTTAAAAGATAAACTCTAATAGCTCAGATTTTTAGTGGCGCTCACTGCAGGTTTAGTGCCCTCCCCCACACCTTTCTTTGTAGATGCATAAGGACATCTGTGGTTTCCAGTCAACAAAACTCTGTGAACCATTGAGACTTGGACATCTCTCAGTCTACACCTGTTGCCTGTCTAGCGAAAACATAGCACGTTGCACAGGCTGGTTGCCTATTTGCCATTCTAATACTCTGTGACCAATCCAGAATTCGTTTCTAATCATCCCTCCCTGCATGTGGGCTCTCCTGTCACATGTACACACTACAGTGAGGACGCTGAGGAACTGATTTCAGCCTGGGCTACCCCCTCTCAGCCTCACTACTTGTCAGTGCTGGTGTCAAGGCCTGGTGTTGTGGGAGAAGACCCATGATCCCAAGTAATAGTACTGAACAAATCATCCTTGCTTCCTGAGGGTAAATTTCTATGTCAAGCACCATGAGAAAGGAGGGATAAAAATGTGAGAGTGGCATGGAGAGCTGGCTGGGCTCCACGAATATTCTCTACCTCCTACAGTTTTACTTGACTAGACTTCTGCCTTCTCTAGGCTCTGGTCAACGCTTCTCTGAAGTGGGGAATGTGGGAGACAGAGAGGATGGGACCTAGATTCATTTAAGTCAGGTAACCTACAGATAGTCACTCCCTGAATCTTACCAACTTGTCTGTGGGAGGATATGTTTGCTTGCTATTTTCCACACAAGGAAACTGAATTTAAGTCTGTCCAAATCTACACAGTTGATAAACAGCAGAGCAAAGTTTACCACCCATGCCTATATGATTTTAGCAACTATATTCTTATGACTCCATGTTGCTTCCTCTCCTCAAAAAAAGAAAAGAAAAGAAAATAGAAGGCAATGCCATCCATGAATCTAGATGAGCCTTAGGGCCCCTCTCAAGACCTCAAGTTTTACCCAGGCCTACAGAAGTAAAGGGGGCTGGGGCAAGGAACCATACCCACTTGAACCCATGCTCCTCTTCTCAACCATGCTGTAGAAAGTGGACATTGGGTTTTCATGCCCAAACAACCTGAGCCTGCTTCCAAAGGTGCAGCCTCATTGTCAATTTGTTCTCCTGATGGTGGACTGGGCTACTCTTGAGACCCACCCTAGGCCCAGTGGCCTCTAAGGTGCAGCTGTCTCTGGGTGTGTAGACAGAGCTCAGTCTTGTCCTCACACATGCATGTGAGGACTTCCATGGTGCAAGACCAAGCAGAAGTTACAAAGAGAAGGAGGCCAGGCTGTGGATTGGGGCTGGGGCTTGGGTGTCACTCTTCTTGGGCCACCATGTCCTTGTTACTATGAGGAGTTTTCTGGGAGACTTTATAAACTTGGTCTAGAAGCTGTAAATATCAGTGCACTTATGCAGGCCTCTTGCATTTTCTTGCCCCAGGCTACTCACAGTTAGGGCCAATCTGAATGCCGGAGCCAGGGTTTGGCCCAGCTTGCTCAGCCCAGATGAGCAGAGGCAATGGGTAGAGGGCCTCAGCACCACATCCCAGCCTCACATCAGACCACTGCAGGCCCAACTTGTGCACAAGGCAGGAAGACATAACAGGGTCCAAGACAGAGGATGTCTGCAGTAGAAAACGTATACACAAGCAGGTACTGATGGGTACCAGACTTGCCCAGCAGAGGAGGAGGAGTATCCCACCTGCTGGACTCCCTCAGGACAATGCCAATGGGCACCTCTTATCACCTCTGCCCCTTTGGCCATTCATGTTTACATCTGTCGTTAGACTGATGTAAATAATCACACAGATATCCTGTCTAAGTGTCTGCTCCCATATTAAGCAAAGTTGACTGGTCAGATTTCCAGAAAATGGGAGTACGAATTTTACAAAGTAGACAGACACTCAGAATGCAGACACAGAATTTCAGTAAAGTGATTCTTTTCTGGGCAAGTGCACGTAGACTGTTTTAGGTTGAGGGGCAGAAGAAAAGGTGTTTGTTTTCCTGATTGGGTAGTGTGTGTGTGTGTGTGTGTGTGTGCACGTGCACAATTGGGTACACATGAGTGTGTGTATATGAGTGGGCACGTGTAGTGGATGTATATGTGTGATCACATGTGTTTCTGTGTGTGAATGTGTTTGTAGGTCTGTGTGTGAGTGTATATGTGTGTTTGATTTGTGTATGTTTGTATGACTATGTGTGTTTGTGCATGTGTTTGTGTGTGGGTAAATTCAAAGTCAGAGTCGGTATAATCAAAAGGACAAAGACAAGATGCATATTTTAAAGCAAACCACATTACTTAAACATACAGCTTTGACACTTGTTTTCCTTCAGACTTCCAGTAAGTGTGAGGTTACATCACAAGCATTGCAATTAACCACATTTCTTGGAAAGTCCCAAGACATCATGTAACCCTATGTCCCCACTCACCCTCTGACAAGTGTAAAACAAGTTCAGCTAGGATAAGGTTAGCTGCAGGACATGGGAGACACTCAAAAATGCAGAATTTCTACACGAATTTAATTATATAGAGATGTATTTACACTGAGGCATACATTTATATATAGATTGTCTGTGTCTATGCCTATATACTTTTTGCAAGTATCAATTTAGTTGTGGCCACTTTATTTCATCCCTTTATCAACCCAAAGTTAAAACCACCATGTGAAATGCACAGTCAGAACTTTATGAGCTGGAAGGCCTGGGTATGACTTAACCTCAGGAAATGAGGTTGTCACACCTGTGTGGATTTAATCTCTACTTTACTTGGGATGACACCAGGGACAGAGTGACATGGCTGGTACACAGCCCCACAGCGGGGCAGTGGCAAGAGGAGTGTGCTGATTCATATCCAAACTCAAAGTCCCTCTAGTCCCACTGGGGCAGAAATCCATGTCCAAGACCCAAGAGGGTGTAATAATTTTTAAAGAATATATGAGTCATGCTAAAACTCAGAGGCAGAGGAAGGAAAATCTGTAATTAGGTGTCACACGGAGGAGGCAGCTGTTATCATGATGTTGGCCAAGATATAGAAGGAAAAGGAAGGGAGGAAAGGGGAGGGGAAGGGAAAGGGAGGGAAAGAACAGGGGAGTGGAAGGAAGAGGAGCCCTCTAAGATGAGCCGCACCGCTCACAGAAGATGCTGAGGCCTTCCATGAAATATCCTATCCAAAGTCACCAACTAGTAGCAAGGACTCAAGATTCTCAGTCGTTCAATCAGAATACACTATCAGAGGCCAGAAAACGTTTGTGAAGGGCCAGATAATAACACATTAGCCTTTGGGCCATGTAGCCTCTATTGCAACTACTCGATTTGTCCTCCCAGCCTGAAAGCAGTCATAGACAATATGTAAATTCCAATAAAACTCTATTTGCAAAAATTGGAACCTGGCTGGATATGACCTGTCAGCTGTCCTTTGTGGTTCAATGCATTAGATCACAGAAGGTCTTCCTTTCCTTAATGGACCAATTTGCTTTACAGAACTCAAGATGCAGAAACTTCTAGACTCTGATTCCCTTCCTGAGACAATAAGCTCAGATCCAACCCTGTTATTGTTAAGTATATTGATTTTTAGCATGTTCATTTTTATATAGACTTGCCATAAAAATTTCAAGTGGGATAACACTAATAACAGCAATAACAATGAGAATCACAATCAGTTATTCACGGGATTGGTAACTATCATGTCAATTTTATAGAGGAGAAAACTGAGGCTCAGAGAAGTAAAGGCCCCCGGCAGACAGGTGGCAGAGCTGGGATTCCACTCTGGTCCCACTGGCATCATACCAGTTGTCTTAGGAATGTCGTGTTTTATGTGTGAGGGGTACTAACTATGCACCGGGCAGCAAAGGGAGCATTTTATGTACATGTTCCCACTGCTCTAGAAAGTAGATACTATCATTATTGCCTTCATTTTACAGGGAAAAATAAATTGTGAAAGGGTCATTTGACAAAATAAACAGAGAAGCCTGGATTTAGCTCAAACTTTTAGACCTAAGTCTGCCTGCTAAACCTGATGCTATAAAGTTATAGTCTCTGAGGGAGAGAAAACAGGATACCAACCCCAGGCCTTCCCTGAGTTCTCATCCTGTGATCTTCTCATATGCCCTGAGGCATACATTCTCAAAGGGGGCAATATCACCTCCAAGGGACAAAAATCAGTTTGGACAAGGGTAGAAGTGGAGGGGGTAGGGATAGGAGGATCTTAGATATTTCAATTCTCTATGGCCCTCCAAAGCACAATTCTACCCAACAGCATAAGCAGGTGCATATAATATATGCACAGTATTACAATTTCGGAAATGGGGCATATTTACATGGGCTCCTTTGGGGGTAGAAAATAATAACTAAAAATTTGAGAAATACTGTCCCAAGTGAAAATTACTTAACTCCATCACCTTTCTGGTAAAATATATATATATACATATTAGGAACACATTCCTATATATATGACAATATATTGTGTGTCTATGTGTCTGTGTAAATATATACAGTAAGAGCATGTACTCAGGACCATCATCATACCAAGCACTTCCCTGGCACTAATTCACTAGACCCTCAAACACTCTACAATATAGGAAGTGTTGCCACCGTCTTCTTACAGATGAGGAGATGAGGCAGAAGGGGGTTATGGAACTGGCCCAAGGATCACAGAGCGGAAGGAGGCAGAGTGAGGAGGCCAAACCAGGTAACTTAACCAGCCTAGACCCCTGATGGGGCTGCTTTGTGCAAACCTGTTCTAGAAACGCACCCACAAGAACAACTCCATGGGTATATAATAAATTCCATTCCAGAAAGTCCTGTAATATATTGCATTGTCATAAGACACCATAACCTGGAAGCAAGAGAAACGATTATCAATTTAGGAATGACTGAAGAGGTGATGGTGTATGCTCCTCACAGCCAAATGAGACAATGTTTGTTGTAGAGAATGAGATAACGGTGCCTGCCCTTGTCTGAAATAAGCTGACGGCAGAAGCATTTGTGTCCTTTTGGTTCTAATACATGGGTCATATAGTTTTAGGCAGGGACAGGAGTCAGGCAGGGACACAAACGAAGTGAACAGGGGTCATCTCCATCCAGGCTTGGCTTTGGCTGGGAAGAGTTAGGAGACTAATTTTCTTCTTTGGGGTATACAAATTAAAAATAAATGATGGTGGTTTTCTTTTTTCATCATTTTCAGTAATTTTCACATAAAATTTCATAGCACATAATCAGAATTAAGTAATTCAATTACGATTTCTCTTGGGTGAGCTCAATCATAACAAGTTTTCCCAAGAGGAACTCCCAATGACCTTAAGTGAAGGGTGGGGCAAGGGCTGAATTACTTCTTGAGGCTGACATGGTCCCAAGTGCCAGGCCACAGACCTCCACGTGGCGGCTTCCAACCCACAACCTGTGCTGCTGCCCATTTCTCCCTGGCTTTTGGATCCACCCAGAGGGAACAGCTGGGTGGGTCACTTTGTGGTCACATACATGTTCCCAGATGCATGTGTGTGCATTTGTGGTGTGTGGGTGCATGGTATGTGTGGTATGTGTAGTGTCTGTGTGTATATGAAGTTTGTGTATGTGGAGGGGTGTTATGTGTCTGGTATGTGTGTATTGGGAGGTAGTATGTGAGGACATATATGAAGTATTTGTGTATGTGGGTATGTGTGATAAGCATGTGTGTTATATAATTATACATGTGGTAGGTGTGAAGTACATATGTGTGTGTGGTGTGTGTATGTATGGGGAAGTGTTACGTGCATGGTGTGTATGCCTGTGAAGGGTTGTGTATGTGGGAATGGTGTGTTAGGGTGTGCATATGTGGGTATATAGTGTGCATGTGTGTGTGATGTTTGTATATGTACTGTGTGTAAAATGTGTATTTGTGGCCATTTCCAAACCATTGCCATACTAGTCTCTGGTGTGGCCATGTGCTCTTTGAGCTATGGCCAGGCCATATTTCCTGGCTTTGACCCCTTCCCCTACCTTGGGGAAGTGAATCTCCTCTCTCTCTCTCTCTCTAATTTACCTTCTGAATAAACTATATTTTTAATCTAACAACAAAAATGTGTATTTGTATGTGGTATGTGTATGTAGAGTATGTGTGCGCATGTGTGGTGCATAGTATGTGTGTGGTATATGTGATGTGTATATGTGTGTGTTGTACATATGTGTGTGTCATGTGTGAAGTGTGGGTGTGCATATATATGGGCAGTATGTGTAGTATACATGGTGTGTGTTTATGTGGGGCATGTGTGTTACGTATAGTGTGTGGGGTATGCATGGTATGGCAGAATGTATATGTGGGGAGTATGGTGTTTGTGTGCTTGTGCCTGTATGTAGGATGTGTGTGTGTATGTATGTGTGTGTGTTTGTGTGTGTGATGCATGCATGGTGTTTGTGCGTGTGTGTGTGTGTGTGTGTGTGTGTGTGTGTGTGATACATACATGGCGTTTGTGCACGTGGGTGTGTATGTGGGGTGTGCACGTACTGGCTATATCATGGCATCTCTGGCCAGCTAGAAGGACATGAAGATGGAGGCAGGACTGTAGTCAGAAAGGTATGGTGATTGGGGATGATGCCACCACCAGGGCTGTGCCCTCTTTGATGTCATTACAAGACTCTTGTTCAGAGGAAACTGATACCAAAGAACTTCCCAGGCCAGAGATGCTGCCAGCCTTACCAACAGCCAGAGTCAGTCCTCCCCCGGGGCATTTTCAGCTACTGTCTTCAAAGGCAAAGATTGTTACAGGACCTCTGGAGTGGGCTCTGCCTCTGGCTGAGGGAAGATTCATGGCTGACCCCTGACTCTCTTTCCTAGCTGTGTAAATTCCAGAAAGGCAAGCCACACAACAAAGCCTTGAATCCTGCCTCCTATAAATGAGGATAATCACACATCCCTGCTAGGTACTATTAGCTGCTGCTCCTCCTCCTTGTCCCCAGTCACTGGCCTTCACTGCTCCAGAATGCAGAGTCCCCTCCTACCCAGGCCCCTTGCAGTCACTCTTCCCCAGGAACTCTTGGCCTATAAATCTTGGCTTGCACAGTTGTTTTATGCCATTTCAAGCTCAACACAATTTTTCTGTTCTCCAAGAGGCCTCCCTTTACTCTCCCTGCCTGAGCTACTTTGTCATACCACCTGCTTTATCTTCTTCAAAGTACTTATCACTATATGAAATCACCTAGACCACAACTGGATTTGCTTTATTATCAATCTCCTTTCCTTACCAGAAAGTTTCACCCGAAAAGTAGAATCACCTATGTCTCACACATCACTGTGACCCTCATGCCTCAGAACAATGCCTGGGAGATAATATCTGAACAAAAAACATGCAGTGAAGAAAAAAAGCCAATCATATACATATAAAGAGTGCATAAAAACAACCACTGAGGTACCATGTTATCTACAAATGTCTATTTAGTCTATTCCCA
Source organism: Tarsius wallacei (assembly GCA_963574415.1). Lineage (NCBI taxonomy): Eukaryota > Metazoa > Chordata > Mammalia > Primates > Tarsiidae > Tarsius > Tarsius wallacei. Next base: position 19,767 of record CAUYQG010042000.1, read on the forward strand.
ATTATATAAATAAGTTGTATTATTTACTGAACAGGTTTTGTACTATAAAACCCCAAAAATATAAAACATGTTTTTAAGTGAAATTAATAATTAGTTTATTTAAAAGATTAAGTGGTCTGTCTGCAGGTCACAATAAAATGAGAGAGAGAATTCCTCAATAAACGTCAGTGACCATCCCCCAATCTCAGCTCCCTTGTCACAGGACCAAACCCCAGTTACTGACCCCACGTTACAGGTAACCAAGACTCAGAGGGGCTAAATAAATTGCAGAGTCACACACTAATCAAAATGCAGACCTGGGGTTTAAATGCTGATACTCATCCAGTAAGAACCACAGATGGACAATAAAATAGTAAAATTAATCTCCTTCTTAGACAAAAGAAGCCTCTCTCTGTTCACTCCCACAACCCCACCCAGGTCATATTAGAAAGTACAGTGTCCAGTAGTCAAAGCTCTCACTGAAATAAGAATGTAGCTAACGATGAACACATCAACAATGCAGAGAGAAAGACTGAGAGAGAGAGAGAGGACATGAATGGACATGTGGTGTGAGAGATAAAACACTACAGAAGCATGGGAGAGCTTCCTCCTTTGCCCTAATCCAGATCAACACCCCAGCCCAAGAGTCAAAGAACTAAAAGACAGGATCCAGCGAAGGGCTCCCTGCTTGTGAGGACAGGGGAGAGAGGACCACCATAGAGTGTCCCCAAAATAGAAGTAGGTGGAGGCCTGCTCAGCTGCGGCCGGCTGGCATTCCACAGACTCACTTACAGCAACCCGATAAGCTATATAAAGATTGTCTTGTGGCCACCACAGAGCCCCGGGTGGAGAAAGCTCTTAATTACAGCCAGTGCTCTGGGGTTGGGCCCTGTCCGCAGTATCCGCCCCACACACTGCAGGAAGCTGAGGCTGAGATTGACTCCCCAGGGAGCTTCTGTCAGCTACGGAAAAGTCGATACTGTGACACGGAGGCACTTTCCTGGATATGCCCAAGGCCAAGGGGGCACTGAGTCACCAGCGCTTTGGCAGACCTTAGAGGAGGCCACCGGGAGGAGGTCACAGAGGGGCATGATGCCTAAACTGCATCTCTAATAATATTGGCCATGCGTTACTGTGGTGGTGGTGTTATTTTACTCATAACTCTGCAGATATTCTTTTCCATTATAAAATGAGGAGAATGATTTCTTCAAGTTAGCTTCAATCATTTATTCAACAAACAACCACTGGCCACCACGCGTGAGCCACTGTGCATGAGCCAGGTCAATAACAATGAAGATATCCAGTAGGATCACAGAAGGATGGTTGAAAGGACTCGCATGCTTGGGCAGTAGATTTTGACCAAAGGAAGAGTTCCACATCTTGTTCCCTGCAGTCCCCAACAACCCCCTTAACCTCTCAGTGCCTCAGTGTCATCAACCATAAAATAGGAAGAACCAAAACTTGCTTAGAGGATTGTGGTGAGACTTCAAGAAAATGGCGGATTTAAAGATGCTCCCTAAATACCATAACTTTCCAGTAAGAACTTCAGGCCTGGAGTCAAATGCAGCAAGGTTGAACTCCTGGTTTTGCCCCTTGCCAGTTGGGCCACTTAGAGAACTAGCTCAAGTTCTCTAAAGGTAGTCACCTCAATGATGAATCAGAAGTAATTGCCCTGCAAACTCCAGCAGAGGATTGCAGCATCCATTAACCCTGATACGTGTAAGTTGTAAATGGTGTGGGAAAGATAAATGATGAACAGAAATGTAGGGTATTTGTAGCTGTGACTTAAGTGGTAGGATGTGCAGCTGAAAGTCTAACAAAGTTCTTGGCAGGATGTTTTTTTAACTTTATTATAAAGATGTGAAGTACAAGTCAGGATTAGGTACATTAGTAATGTATGTGCAAGTGAAGTTTGGGCCTCCAGCTGGTCCTCACTTCTCCTGGTTTAGAATCAGGTATCTTTTGTGTTGTTACATACTCCCCCTTCTTCTTCCCTCCCCTGGCAGTCTCCCTCAACTGCCAATCCCTCCCTTGTGCTATTGTGATTAGTGTTCAGATCCCATTTACGAATGAGAACAGGGTATTCGGTTCTTTGTTTCTGTTAAGAATGATTGTCTCCAATTCCATCCAATTTGCTGAGAAGTCCATGATTATGTCCTTCTTTATGGCTGTGCAATATTCCATCATATACATGTATCACATTTTCTTTATACAGTCTGCTTTCAATGGGCATAAGGGTTGGTTCCAAGTTTTTGCTATTGTGAATAACATGGCAAAAAACACGCATGTGCAAGTGTCTTTTTTGTAGAAAAATTTTGTGTTCCTCTGGCTATATTCCCAGGAAAGAAGTTGCTGGATCATATGGAAGGTCAGTTTCTTGTTTCTTTAAATATTTCCACACTATTTTCCATAGAGGTTGGACTTGTTTGCATTTGTATCAACAGTGTAGAAGAATCCTGGTACTGGTACAAGAATAGGCATATAGACCAATGGAGCAGGGCAGATTCCAGAAGCAAAAACTCAATCTCTCAATCAACTTATCTTTGACAAAGACATCAATAATAACTCTTAAGGAGAAGATACCTTATTTAAAAAATGGTGCTGGGAAAACTGGCTGACCACATGCAGAATAATGAAATTGGATCCCTACTTATCACCAAAAAATTCAACTCTAAATGGATCAAAGACCGAAATGTAAAACCTCAAATTATAAGAATCTTGGAAGAAAATGCAGGAAACATCCTTATGCACATTGGAATAAGCAACCAATTATTGATCAAATCCTCAAAAGCATATGTCATGAAAGATAAGATAGACAAGTGAGACCTCATCAAACTGAAAAGCTTTTGCACAGCAAAAGAAACCATCAAGAGAGCAGGGAGACAATCCACAGAATGGGGAAAAACATACTTGCTAATCGTGTATCTGACAAAGGCCTAACATCCAGGATATACAAGGAATACAAATTAGCCGAAAGGAAAAACACAAACAGCCCTATTAAAAAATGGGCAGAGGACAAGAATAGACACTTCTCAAAATAAGGCATACAAGCAGCCAATAGATACATGGAAAAATGCTCAGCCTCACTAATCACCAGAGAAATGCAAATCAAAACTACACTGAGATACCACCTTGCCTAAGTAAGGATGGTCATCATTAATCAATCAAAAGGCAATAGGTTCTGGTGCAGGTGTGGAGAAAATGGGACAATTCTTGGTAAGATGTTGAATAAAGGCATCCTGCAGTTCTGAACAGCTACAGAATAGGTAAGGACCCCAGTAATCCCAGGAGCATTTGGGCAAAGGAAAGTCTTTTTTCTGCAATGACCACTGCAGTAGAAATTCAGCCCTACACCAGACCTGCTTCTGTTCCACACTGCCCCTTCCTCTACTTGCCTGGTCACTCTCAGCTGGGCTTCCAGACCAGATCAGCTTCTGATCTGAGACCCCAATATCTGCTGCTTTAGGGTCAGGGGCCTGCTGCACCCCCCACCCCAGACATTGCTCCTCATGTCCTGTGCACTGACTCTGGGTTCAGTTTCCCCTCTGAAGGGTAGCCCTGGATCCTGCTGTCCCTTAGAACTGCCCTCCCTTCCTCCTGTGGCCAAGTGGGATGGGAAATGCAAGGGCTTTGGAAGCAACCAGACCCCAGTTTATCATTGCCAGCCGAGCATCACAGGAAAGGAAGAAGAACGGGGGGGGGGAGGAGGAGGAGGAAGAGGAAGAGGAAGAGAAAGAGATGACAGCAACTATTACTAGCCTTTAAACAATACAGTATTAGGTACACTGTATACGTTATTTCTAGCCCTACTATATGTGGCATGGGGCGATAGAGAGACAATGGTTCATTGAAGGTGGGAAAACTGAGATTAAGAGAAATCAGGTAATGTGCTAAATGCCATACAGGTAATAAGTTCAGGGTCCGAGAACTGGAGATTCAACATCCACTGCTCTTATGCCACCAATCCCCACCCCTACCCTCACCAAACTTCCAAACACACCCACAGGTAACATTTTACCTCTAGGGCAGCAACATTCAGAAGAAAATGGGAGCCACACATGTAATATTAAATTTTCATTAAATGTAACATTTTAAAAAATAAAAATAGACAAACATGTTGCATTGAATCCTAATTTTTCAAATGCTATCATTTTAATGTATAATCAATATAAACATATTTATAAGATGTTTCTCTTTCTTTTTCCATACTTTCTATAAACATTTCTATCAAGTTTTGTCTGAAGTTCAGTGTGCGCACACACTGTGGCCCTTCTCACTTTGGACAAGCCCTGTTCCAAGTGCTCAACAGCCAAAGGTGTTAATCACAACTGTGTCCCATGTGTAAAATGTCCACGTCACCACCCACCTCACAGGGCTAGGGTGACGATGGACTGCGACAATGTCACTCAGAATGTTGTCAACATGGGATGCTCAGCAAAAAGCAGACTTCTTCTTTCTATTCATCTCAAGTAGAGTCTCATCAGGGCCCTTGTCCTCTGCATTTGTTCACCTTAGGAAGTGAGATTATTATTATTATTATTTTAGAACGGGGTCTCACTATGTTGCCGGGGCTGGTCTCAAATTCCTAGGTTCCAATGATCCTCCCACCTCAGCCTCCCAAGTAGCTGGGATTGCAGGCTTGTGTCACCAAATCTTACTGGGGGGATATTTTTGACATAATTCAGTCTATCCCACTAAGCCTGCCTCTTCTAAAATGCATCAACCTTCAAAATCTAATCATTTGTCTCTGCTCACCAAAATATGGCTGATTAAATATTTTCATTATTGTTGACTATGATTTCAGATCTGCTGAATGTTCTTATTCTTTGCATTTGTGGCAGGGACGAAATAGATCACTGCACAAGTACCTCTGCAATGTGCACATTGCAACAGTAAACACAATTCATTGTCAGGCCACTGCCCTTGATTTTCTTTAAGCAATATTTAGGAGCTCATTCTTCATACTAGGCTCTGTTCCAAGCACTGAGGTACCCAAAGGGACAATCTTTCCCCTGTTGAAGCTTATATTTCTGTGTATGAAGACAGACAGTAGGCAGATAAACTAACACACATATAAAATCACTCACTCCATTGTGTAATTGCCTGTCACTTTCCACTGCCCCAAGTAGACTAAAGTTTCAAGACAAGGACAGAGAGAATGCCAGATTCATCACTGGACACTTGGCTGGTGCCCTGGCACAGAGGAATCATTCAATGTGTGTTTGTCAAATGAATGAATGGATTGAACTGAATGAATATTTACTATAATGCGTGGTTGTCAAATGAATGAGTGGATTAGATAAATCTAGTGGCTGCTATAGTAGATAGCAATTGAATGAATGAATGAATGAATGAATGAATTGGTCAGATCAAATTGAATGATTACTACATTAAAAAACTATATTTTTAGTCTACGATTTTCCAGATCATCAATAGGAAACCTCTATTCAGAATAGTTCCTATTCAAGCTGTCAAGATCCCCACAGGCGTCTTCTGTGTGCCAAGAGATTTCTGGCGTTTGGATTTTGTGATGCTCCTTGATTTAATCTTACTAGATGCTTTCCAATATGTTACTGTTGGCTCTTTTATTTTGTTTTGCTTTGTTTCTAATTGAAGCGATTGTAAGGGGGTTTCATTTCATTTGTCCCCAGAATAGAAAAAGCCTTCTTCATCTCACAGCTGTATTTACAAAAACTGATTCCCTTTAGATGACTGAGCATTAACTTAAATCTTATTTCTATTTTAGGCATTTGGAGATGCCTATCTATAGAGAATCCATGAGTTTTTCTTGATGCTATCATGGTAGACAAGTATTGCTCTGGTTGACTTGCATCGATTCCCCCTTCTCTTAATAAAAGTTCCTCAATTTTCCCTCATGTATCAAATCCCCTTCCCTGAGGGAGCAGTGGTAATAATGAACTCCACTCCCAAATGTTAAACAAGATCATTTGGTTTAGTCCAACGATGTTCAACCTATTTCCACTCCTTCACTAGTGATTGGTCTAGAAACAGTCACATGACCTACCCTAGTCCAATCAGACTGAGAGCCAGGCCTGATGGGTAATAGTCTCCTCCCCTCCCAAGTTTGCAGGCCCACTTGGCTGAGATTCCCTGAGAGGAATCTTGCCTTGGCATCCCCAGGTTGCCCCAGATTGGTGTCAGATGGGGTCAGGCTAATGGAAGGCAGCCACCAAGCAGGAGAAATGAATGGGTAGGAGGCCCCTTTCTTGCTTTGTCTCTGCCACCGTCTGGCCAGAGCTATATGCCTTGACTAAGGGTCCTGTAGGGCCACCCAATCTCAGCTCTCATGGGCTTCAGTGACACACTCCATTACCTCTCTCAGCTGGTTTCTCCTATTACTAGTTCCTGCATGGCTCAGTATTCCTCACTGATCTCACCCTGCTGGAAACAGATTCTTTATCAAAGCCTTTTCACTGAAACTTGTTTATTGCTGAAACCCTGACATATGAGTCTGCAAAGAACAGAGTTAACACCAAGACAGAAAAACCTAGAAATGGAGACAGTAGAATGGATCCAGATTTTATCATTTGCAGTCACCTGACCTCCAGCCTTTTCAGATGCAAGCAATAATAAATTTGCTTTATTCTTCAAGTCATTTAGAGTGGAGTTTTCAGCTGCCTGTTCTCTAGAGTCTTGTCTCTGATTCAAAACCAGGGTCAGTGATGGTGAAGCCCATCTTCTGGAGGAACAGAGGGAAGAGGCCAGCATGTGGAGGCTGAAGGTTGGGATTCTATACCCAGGCCTGCCAGCTAGTAACTGTGTAGCATGTCCCAGGGACTTGACTTCTTTGAAATTGTCTATGCCATTCTCAGAGCCATCCCATGGACATGGAGGAGCTTGAAAGTCTAGATTCAGTCCTGCTGAGATCCAGAACCAGGATGGGAAAAAAAAAGAGGGGAAGAATCTGGAAGTAATCTTGCTTCCCAGGGCCCTTTCAAGGCATTCTGGAATGACAGCTAGTTCTTTTTACTTGAGTTATCAAATTGGATTTCTGCCCCTTAGTTGGGGCTGTGACCCCATGTCTAGATCTCATCAGTCCAGATTTCTGCTCAGTGTGCCCCTAAACCAGTCCTTTAGCCCTAGCTCTTCCTGGGCTGTCTCCTCTCATTTAACTCCTCTTTCCTAGCTTGGGCCCAACCCCTATGGATCCGACCATAGGTACCTGCGTAGCCCTCTAGTGTTCTCACCTTGGCTCACAGGGTCCTCCTCTATGGAGACTCCCCAAATTTGGCAACATCCAACAACCTGTACTCACCTCCTTTTTACCCAGCCAGATGGATGCAACATGGTTCGTTGACTATGTCATGGCATCCCTCAATCCCATGCCATCTAGTCTAGCTCATGTTTATCATTCTAAATAGTCTAAGCATCATCTCCTCCAGGGAGCCCTCCTTCATTCCCAGTATCACTACAATCACACAAGGACCTAGCCCATGAGACTCTGTCTGTGTCTTTATTAAAGTCAACCTACACAGTATTGCATTCCTTTTTATGTGTCCTGTCTTACTATACTATGAGCACACGGAGGGCAGGTTCTGTGTCTCATCTTTTTCTATAGCCCCAGAAATCAACACGAGGCCATACAAAAAAGTAGATCTCCAATAAGTATCTGTCAAATAAATAAGAGGTGATTAAAAGAGCTGACACAGAGAAAAGAAGCCTCGAGCCATTCCAGTTTCTGAAATTGTTTAGCTGTTCTCTCACTGGGCTGCAAGCCAGGCACATCCCCAGGCTCCTGCCTGCTCTGCTGAGTCACACCCAGCCCCTTCTACCAGGGCCCCAACCCCCTAAGGCATTTCCTGACCCTGGCTGAGATGTGACCCGTGGGCTGACCAGTGAAGGGGTTACTCAGTTCCTGAAATAATCAGTAAGACAGAGGCAGAGACCCTGCTCCTAGCCTCCACATCCTCAAAGCATAGCTCTTGCTGGTCTTGGAAGGGAAAGTTATTCAGCACCCATCGTGATCCAAGGAGGACAAATGTCACCCCAATGAAATGAGCAAAGCAGAAGCTGGAGCCAGACTGGAGCATGAGAAACACACTTCATCCTTCCATTCCTGGGGAGGAGGCTGTCCTCAGAATGACCCCACCAGGACCCTGGAGGTCAGGCTTCCAGGTCAGAGCCCCAGTGGTCATCAGCTCTCTGCCTCCCCTTCCCCCCATCCCCAGCCACAATCAACAAATTTCAGACAAATAAGTTAGAGACCTTGGGGTTATTTCAGAGGGCACCAGGTCAACTGCACTTGGTTTCTGGGATAATCAGCCTCTACCCATCTCTAGAAGCTGACTCCAAGTTGCTGGGTACAGTTCACAGAGCCAGTATATTCCCGTTTTCTTGCACGATCTCTCATTACAACCCCTCACAAGACCCAGCTACCTGCCAGAAGCTTCAGGAAGGGCTTTGCATGCCCTGTCTCCAACTCCAGCAGCTCTGGGTGGTAAGTGGGACTTATTCCCACCTCAGAGGTGAAGAGGAGACTCTAAGATGTTTTTAGACAAGTATTTACTTGTGAGTAGGGGGTTTAGAGCCCAACCCTCTTCAATCCCAAGGCCCTGTCTGCCTCTACCTCTGGAAGGGAGAAGATAGGAACTTTCCTTGCTAACAGGCATCACTTGCTGGGAGTGGGCACCAGTAGATTTCTTGTGTTGCTGAACCTGGGACCCCTGAGCTCCCTCTGCCTCTGCACCTGCTACTGGCACGTCTCCTGCGACCCATCTGCATGGACCCTGTCTGCCCAGAAAGCCCTCCAGCTAGCCAGGCAGTTCGCGCTGGCCTTGAAAGGTGGCCAGGAGCTCGGTGCAGGGACCCGGACAACACTCACTCTCACACAGGCGGCGTCTCAGCTTTCCACGGATCTTGTCGATGGCATCGAAGTCGGACACATGGAAGATGTGGGCGGACTTGGGCTCCGAGGCGATCTCGTCCAGTTCCTCCCTGAGTGCCTCGCCCACGCCCACGGCGAAGATGCGGATGCCGGCGCGGTGCGCAGCCACTGCGGCATCCAGCACCAGGTCCTGACTGCGGCCGTCGGTCAGGAGGATGGCCACCTGCTTGAAGGCGCGGTCCCCGGGGCGGCCACCAGCACGCGGGGAGAAGCTGCGGGCGGTGATGTAGCGCAGCGCATCGCCCGTGTTGGTGTTGCCGCCGTGGTAGGTGATGCGCCGGGCGGCCGCCTTGACCTCCTCCCGCGAGCCAAAACGGCCCAGCTCGAAGGCCGTGGTGGGCCGGTCGCTGTAGCGCACGACCCCTACGCGGGTATGGTCGGGGCCCACCTCGAAGGTGTCCACCAGGTTGGCCACCCATTGCCGGACCTTCTCAAAGTCCTCCTTGCCCACGCTGGAGGAGGTGTCCAAGAGGAAGACGAGGTCGTAGTGGACGCTTTTGCAACCTGCAGGGGCAAGAGAAAGTGTGACTTTGTAAGGCAAATGGGTGTGGGAAGGGCACCATCCTTGGGCTTAAAGGTGTGGTCACTGGAGTCACTTAAATGTGACTCAAATGCCTACCTGCCTGCCTCTCAGAGTCCAGGGGCCTTGGGCTGCCTGAACGGTCTGAGCCTTAGTTTCCTAACCGTCACATGGCCATAAAGATGTTTTCCCCATAGCTGCTGTGAGGCTTAAATGACAATATAGAACATTACGATAACATGATTAACATCCATGGAAACAACACTATGCTTCAATCTCTTCACTCTCATTTCAGTTGAAAACTGACTTTTTAAATTATTTTTAAACCTCCTACAAGAAGGTTCTGAAATGTCCATTTCAGAAGTAAGAAAAAGCAATCAAAAGACGTTTTAAACGCTCATATTCCCATCTATGCCATGATAACCACTGTTAAGCCATGGCGTATATAGTTAATTATTTTCTATTTCCATATAATTATCGACGGCAATGGGACTGTACTAGACACATCGATACAGATGCTGTTTTCCCTGCATCTAGCAATATGTTCAAAACCCATTTCCAGTTTGATCATACTAATTTCCATGGCTGCCGAAAGTTTTCTGCATAGATGAACATAACTAATTCAGCCAGTGCTCTCTGGTTAGATATTTAAATAGTTTACAGTATTTCACAGTAAAAAAGAAAATCGTATAAAATATATTGCATTCATTTACTTTAAATATAAATTTGTAGAAGTTCTAAATGCTTTATGAATATGTACTCATATTTTTATAAATGTAAATTTTACATAAACTATTCAATGACTTTGATTAAACAAAATATGGCACCATGTAATTTATTTTCCATCCTCACAGCAACTCTGTGCAGGGAGATCCTTGTCTATTTTACAACTAGATGTGATGAAAGGAGGTGCTTTCTAAACTCCAGAATGCTGGACATATATACAAGGAGCCCAGTCTTGACTCTTCTGGAATATGGGGGTTGGCCATACCAACAGCAGCGACTGACTGACTAGGCCTCCGGGAACACCTGGCACAAACATTTGGCTAACTAAAACAAAACATAAAAACACTCTGTTAAAATATCAGATTGGAAAAGATAAGACAGGTAGTAAGCAAAGTACCAAGGAGGTTGAGGAGAATGCATTTACCTGCTCTAAAGGCCATGTGATATCTCAGGGTCTTTGAAAGTCTCACAAAAGAAGGTATTCTTTTATCTACCAGTGCCAAACTTAGTGACTTACTCCCAAGAAAACGATCAGATAAAGGGGAGAAAAAGGATGTATAAGGAAGTTCACAGCAACATGGCCAAGAAAATCCCAGAGACATGGGAACTACTTAGATAACAATCATTATGTATTCTTAGAGTGGCATTCTAGGCAGCCTTGACGACTATAAAGGAATCCTTATTTACCGACATGGACACACTTCTCTAATATTGTGTTGGGTGTGAAAGGCTGTTTACAAAATATTATGACAGAATTTCTGAAAAGAAAGCCTGTGCATTTGTATGTGTGTTTCCAACTGTGTATGTAGGCATGAGAAAACTGCAGGGGGAAACACTGCTTACCTCTGGCAAGTAGAACTATGAGTCAATTTTTTTTGTATTTTCTGCTTTTATATGTGCAGGAATAATTAAGTTCAAGACCCAGAAAAAACAATAAAGCTATATGTATTCACACACACACGCACACACCCCAATATTTCCCTGCCTGGCCTGAGCCAATGCCATCTTGAATGTTCCATACCTACCTTTTCTTCTAGTTCTCAAAATCCAAGTGACAATCTACATGTAGGATGCTGAGGTACATCCCAGCCTTAGCAGAATTGATCCTTAACAGAATTCAAATTTTTGGAGTGTGTTTGCCCAGATGTGTGGAGTCTGAGATAATTCCTAGGGATTTTTTTTTTCTCCTTGACACAAAAGGTAATTCTTTTGTCCTTGGGATAATCACGTTCCAGCCAGGATAATTGCTGCTGATGGCCAGGGAGGGCCCGGCCTGTGGGCTGTAATCCTAGAGCAAATTTGTTTTAAGGCTACAGCAAGGTCACTTGTTCAGGAGGCCGTACCAAGGGGCTCCTTTGAGCTCTCAGCACATTTTCTCCAAAAGGCCAGGGAACAGACTGGATTGTGTGCATATGAGAAGTTAAGTGTGATGTGGAGAGAAGGCGTCTGAACCAGGGGCAGTGACCTGCCTCCTGGCCTTGGCTTTGCTACAGGTGAGAGACGTGCATTCTTGGCAGGTGACTATTTTCCTGTGGCCTAACATTTTCCACTCTAGGAGGTGAAGGTATTGAAGGGAAGGGCCTAGAACTTTTCTGCTTTTGAATTGATACCTCTGTGTGTCAACTGTGCATTTGAGGTTGGCTCAATAGACACAGAAATCTCATGCCCCTTGCGTGTAAAACAGGATACCCGCAATTATTACTGTCTTTCCATCCAGTCAGGCTTTGAGAGACTCAGGCAAGGTAAAATACATAAGAGAGCTTTGTAAAATCAATGAAATTTTTTGATTTAAAGAACTTGGTAAAATCAACCAAACTTATTTTTTGAGGACCAGGTATAATAAGCTTTAGCACATCACTTCCTGTGTTCTTTTAGCCTCATCTGCTGAGGGTTTTGGGCCCCTCTGTACCTCAGTTCATCTGTAAAATGGGAACAGCATGCTACACCCCGGATTTAGTGATAAGCATTGTCCCTGCTGCCCTGTGGGCAGTCCATGAGCATCCCAGACATCTATGTCCCAGGATCCCAGTGTGTGGGCTCTGTGCTGGGAGTATTATGGACACTAACCCCTCCTTCATGTCTCAGGAGTAGCCGGTGCTATTCCTCATGGCAGGGACTCTCAGACAGGAGAGAAAAACCATCCTATCATGTCTCAATCCTTCTTGACCCCAGGCCATCCCATCTCTAGTAAGCTTTCGTAGTTCCTCAGTCTGCTACATAGGCATATTTTTCTCACTGTTCTGTACATCTTTTTCCGGCTGGACTCCAAAGTGTCACTTTTTCCCAGAATGTGTCCCAAAGCCTTCATGGAACAGGACAGCTCAACCAAGTCCTAAACTCCTCCCTCTCTCTCTCCTAGCGCCAAACCTACACTATTTGATAGAGTCAGGCTCACAGCACATTATATGACTGATCAAGATGTGTGTTAAGGGAGTCCATTCTTTCTCTATCTTTCTCACACACAGTCATTCCCACACACTCACACGTACATCTACACTGGCACTGTCACACTTTCATACACTCTCCCATATAGTCTCACATATCCTCTTACACACCTCTCACACACACTCTCTCATATACTCGCCCTCCCACATACTCTCACGTACATACACAGGGAGCCCACACTCTCTCTCCCTTTGTTGGAAAGTTGGTTTTACACAGGTGTCAGTCAGAGAGCAGCTGACACCATACTTGGATTCCTGACACAGTCTCTTTCACAGAGTCAGCCATGAACTCATTCACAGGCACCTCCCACTCACACACAGACATGCACGCTGCCTGCTCAGTACCCAGCATGGTTCAGACCGTGATGGCCTTACCTGCACGCTGGGCCTGGCAGCCGCCATCCCCACTCCATAGCAGCAGCATCCAGAGGAGGCAGGTCACAGCGTTCCCTTGGAGACTAGCCATGGCTCTCTTGTTCTTGGGGATAAGCATTTCTTGGCCAGAAAGAGACATCATTAGGGTCTACTGGAGCATTGTCTGTGTGGAGAAAGACACGCCTTTAGAGAAGACTCTCAGCTAAAGGCCACTAGAAGCAACCTCTGGGCCCTGCCAGGAGGAACTCCCCCACGTCTAGCCCCCCAGCCTATCTTCCTTCCTTGGATTCAACTCTTCATGCAGCCAACAGTGCAGGCTTCTGAAAACCAAAGCCAAGTGCTACCCCCCTTTACTGATTCTTCTAGCTCCCCATTCATCCAACTAGCAAATGTGAACTGAGGACTCCATGGCAGGACATGGGGTTACAGAAAGGAGGAGGAGAGGATCTTGGGACTTGCCAACCCCACAGCTGCACCCTACCTAAAACCCTTCAATAATTCCGTCCTCATCTCCTACTGAATACAGTACATGCGCCGGCCCCGTCTAGCCTGATCTCTCCTCTCCTCACTCCTTCATCATGCTCTACTAGGTAGCCATGAACTTTCTAGCAGTTTCCTACTGATGCCAGGTCTATAACACCTCCCTGTCCCTGCAGAAGGTTTCCCCTCTTCCTGAAATCCCCACACTGATTCTGAGAGCCCCTTCTATTAGAAGTAGGCTGTTGCTTTAATTGTCCATCTGCCTTATTATCTACCTCATGGACTGCATGATCCCTGGAGGCTGATGCCAGGCTGAATTAACTCAACAAGAATTACAGTGCCTTACACTTAGTCAGCAGATATCTATGAATGAAAGAAAAAAATGGAGAATTCTGAAAGAGGTTCCTGAACCTCAATATTGCCATGGCAAGAAAGTTATCTCAAAGGCAATACGGCAAACAATCATAAACACTCTTTGTTTGCAAAGTACCACTGTGATGCAGGTGTTTGCAAGGATCGGAGGGAAGACTACAGAAGACCATGAAACTATATCCCAGGAACTCATGTGCCCACTGCAGTTGGGAGCCACATGTCAACACCAGTGACCAATGTCTTGGACCACAGCTGGGAGGAGACGTGTAAATATGAAAACCATGGGGTGGGAAGTGAGCTCATGGATGGATGGGTGTGTGTGTGTGTGTGTGTGTGTGTGTGTGTGTGTGTGTGTTTGATATTCCTCTGTATCATGCTGACCCTTAAGATTTTCATCAGTGACAATCTAAAACAATTTAAAATGTTCTGGTAACCAAAAGAGGACCTCCAAAAACTGGGATTTACTGTAGAGAAAAGATCAACAGGGCTGTGCCAATGACAAAGACAGGTGAACCAATCTCTGGAGTCACGTACCCCTCATGCCCTTCCATCTACACACACAGATACATAGCACACACACCCATAGACACAGGAAAAGCAAGCTGAACACATGTTTGAAATCACAAACCATCTGGGCCTCCTCTGCTGCCAGGGCCCTGCCTGCCCTCTCCATCGCATGCAGTGTCACCCTCTGGTTGTACGGAATCCTTTGTGGTTCCCAGGATGCCAACAATCTCACACCCTGTGCTCTGTGCAGGTCACTTCTCCATCCTGGAATGTCTTTTGCCAACTTGGCCTCAAGGTCATTGAGCTCATCTAATTTCTATCAGATCTTACAACTCCCTGTGGGAAGACTGTGGTCATCCTCATTCTATAGATTATCATGTAAAATAACTCACCCAAGGTCACAGTCTTAACAGCAGGTATTGGATACCCTGAAACCAGTAGATGCATTATTCCAAGGTAAATCATACAATTGTTCCACATTTGTTCTAAGCATTCCTAAACACGTATAACTCCTTAGCCCCTGGAGGGCAAAGCCTGGGGAGACATCCTCACCTCCCAGTGAACCAGGCCCTCAAGCACAAAATTCTTCCTACCTTCTATAGTCACCTAATGCCAATGTATAATGCAGTTTTTAATACAACATTTTTAGATGCATTTTACCAAACAGATTGAATACCGTGCATTGGGTTTTAAATCAAATGACTCACAACTTCCATTCATGACTCTTATCTTCCTAAACCCATTCAGGTGGTATTTGTCCTCGAATTCTGCCAGTGGAATCTCATCTCTTTTCCCACACCTCCAGTATGCTCTGCAGACTTGAAGGCTTATATTTGGATGTTTATTCCTCACATCTTTTCCCCTCTGATCCTTTCTCACCTCCCTGATGAATAAGTGCATGAGTGAATCTAGTCCTATTTCTCACCTAAGACTTAAACATGTATTTTTTCCCATGGGCCTGGGACAGGTCCTGGTCATGGCCCACATCATGCCAGCTGAGATCATCCAGGTCCTGCTCCTTGCCCCCAAGGAGCCTGGAGTTTCTTTGAATTGGTGTCTATAGTCAGTCTCAATGACCAGCACAAGGTCCTGCCCAGAGCAGGTGCTCAGTGAATGTTCATATTTGAAGACAAGGAAAAGAGAAAGGGGGAGAAGATAGGAAAGAGGAAGGGATAGAAGGAAAGGAAAGAAAAAAGCTGTCATAGGAAATATTAACTCTGAGAATCTGGACTGTTGGCAATTTCTGATCATAGGATCATCCAGATTTCCTTCCCGTCTCTATTCTTTCTAGGAATTAGCAGTACCCACACCTGATCATTTTTTTAAACCAATAATAAAGATTACCTAAGTGGCTGTTACTGATTAAAAAAATTAATCAATTAAATGCCTACTCCAAGAAATGGGATAGTGGTTTTTGCCCATATATCATCTTACTGGAGCCTCATGCTATGAACTAGGTACCACTATCTTCCTCCATGTTAAAGATGAAAAAAGTGCAGCCTGAGGAGATTAAAATCTCACAGCTATTCATGGTGGTGCCAGGATTTGAACTTAAAGCTTACTCCTCTTCCATGCCAAGGATGTTTTCTTTCTTAACACTATATGCTGAGTTATGTCGAGTCTATTAAAAGTTCTTCAAAAGTTTCTCCATTATTGGCTAGCTAGAACTATAGCTGTGGCACCAGCACCATTATTTGATAACTATTTATTTTGGACATTTAATAGGTTGCAGAAAGGAAGAAGAGAGGATCTTGGGGCTTCACAACCCCACAACAGCATCCTGCCTAAAATCCTTCAATAATACCATCCTCATCTCCTACTGAATACAGCACACACACCCGCTCCTGTCCAGCCCCACCTGTCCTCTCCTCACTCCTTCATCATGCTTTACTAAGTAGCCATGTATTTTCTAGCAGTTTCCTACTGATGCCAGGTCTATAATGCCTCCCTGCTCCTGCAGAAGGTTTTCCCTCTTCCTGAAATCCCCACACTCATTCTGAGAGCCCCTTAATAGGTCATTTTATTTTTTAGTCTGTTACAGAGGACATCTATATACCCAAGTCTTGCCCATATTTAATTATTTGTTTTAGGGTAGATTTGTAGAAAAACATTTAGTTTTGCAAGAAACCTGACATGACTTGCCAAATTGCTTTCCAAAAGGACGGTCCAAGTTCCACTGTCACCAGCAGTGTTGAAGAGTGTGTGGGTGTCCCTCTTATAACACACTTGGCAGCATTGTGTGTTATCATTTATTTGATCTTTGCCAGCTCAATAGAAGAGATACTGTTTCTTATTTTCTATGCATTTCCTTGTTCCATGAAGTTCACTAGCTAAGTCTATTTCTCCTTCTGTATATTTTATTTTTATATAGATGTTCATTTCTAAAGGTATTTGTTATTATTAAAGCCAAGGTCCTGGATAGGAAAAACAATGTATGAATTCCACCACAAATGTATTCATTTAGATGAATAAATCACCTGTTGCCCTCATGTGCCAGGAGGAGCTGAGGACAGGTAGATAAATGGCATTGAGCCTACTCTGGACAGATACTCACTGACTCACAGATAAGATACACACCAGGGCAGGATAAGATCAAGTGAATGCTGGTAGAAGGAAGCACAGGGAGTTTGGGAGCACAGGGATGGGGTAATATCACCTTACTATTTCAGGGGAAATTCAGTTTGAAAGACTAAGCAGGACTCAGTCGGACAAAAGGTAGGTGATCATTCCAGACAGCAGAAATGGTACCTGCCAAACCCTAAAGGGGAGCCAGAGCATGGTACTTAGGGAACTTTCCCCATGCAGGACAAGAATGTGAGTTTGTCTCAGGACAGGCACATCAATTCCATAATCTGGTCCCTTCCACCTTCAGGGTGAAGTGCACTCATCTTGCCAGGGCACCAAAGGCCACCTTGCGAGTGCCCGGGGTATAATGCCTGAATAACAATACTCAGAGAGCAGTAGAAGACAACCACAGGGACTAGAAGAAATGCACCATTCCAAAATGGAAAATGTAGGGGCAGTCAGAGCTACAGTGCTAGGAATCAGGGAGGTCAGAGGATGCATAGAGAATCTTAGCAAGTCAGAGCTGGTTGCTCAGCCCTCTCATCCTTCATATCTATGTGAAGTCAAAGACTGTCTGCCTTGGCTGTTCTGTTGCCCAGCACCTAGAGCAGCTCCTAGTACATAGTGGGTACCTACATAAATATTCAGTTGATGAATGGATGATGAGTAGCTCTCATCTGATGTTGTTACAGTACTTTGTTATCTTAAAGTAGGTAAGAGCCATTCATTAAAAGAACATGGACATCATCAAGGAGCTATGAAAGTAACTGTCATTTATTATCCACTTTGTGTCAGTCACTATCTAATTGTTGCATGATCTCACAAGAACCTTCAAGACAGGTGAAGGAGTGCACTCGTTGGAGAGAAGATATGTGTCTCTCCCCGGGTTACTCAGGTAGCTAGAGAAGAAATTAGAACTGGTCCTCAGGCCTCTCCTGGGCACTAAGCTCATACTCTTTCCATGATCGCCATGGATACAATAAATCCAAATATCAACAGTAACTACCAAGCCATCATTTTTGTGTGTGTGAAATAAGAAAAATGGTCATTGTTCTATATTTTTTAGGGCTCAAGAAATTTGACAATGCTCCTCATTGCAGAAACTGGACTTTCTCAAAGTTGTACTCTCTAAGGTTCTAGAGGAATCTTTGTTATGTATCTTTCCAAAACATAAAAAAGAAACAACAGAACTGAAAATCAATATATCTTATAAATACAGATGCAAAAATACTTACCAAAAGACTAGCAAACCAAATTCAGCAACACATCAAAAGTATTAGGCCAAGTAGGAATCGGAATCTCAAGAATGAGGAATGGGTTCAACATACAAAAATCAACCAATATAATATACCACATAAATAAAATGATGGGAAGGAAAAAATACATGGTGATCCCAATTGATGCAAAATAATAATAAAAATTTGACAAAGTCCAACACCCTTTCATGAATTAAAAAAAACTAAAACTATAAGGAAACTTCCCCAACATAATGAAACCTTATGTAAAAACCCACAGTTAATGTCATACTCAATGGTGAAAGACTGACAGTTTTTCCTCTAAGACCAGGAATAAGACAAGAGTGCCTCTTTCCTATGTCTATTCAACATAGTACTGGAAGTTCTAGCCAGAGCAACTAGGCAAGAAAAATAAATAAAAGGCACCCAACTTGGACAGAAGAGGTAAAATCATCTCTGTTTAGAGATGGCATGATCTTATATGTAGAAAAGCCTAATGACTTTACCAAAAAAAAAAAAAAAAAACAAGCTATTAGGACTAATAAATTCAGCATAGTTGCAAGATACAAAATCAGCACTCAAAAATTTGTTGTTTCTGTATAACAGCAATGAACAATCTGAAAAGAAAATTAGGAAACAATGTTGTTTATGATAGTATCAAAAAAGATAAAATGCTTAGGGATAAATGTAACCATGATCCACAAGACTTGTACACTGAAAACTACAAAACACTGCTGAAATAAATTAAAGAATAAATTAAAGAAGATAAAAATAAATGGAAAGATATTTAATAGTTGATGAAGTTTCTGCAAAGGGTGATGAAAATTTTCTAGAAATAGAGAGTGGTCACAAAAGACTTCCAAATCAGTACTAATATCCCCTTTACTGATAATGAACCTGGGGATCAGGAAGCATAAACAACTTCTCTAGGCATGCACACCTAGTAGTGATAGCTGGTTTTGACATCAGGTCTGAAGGGTACTAAACTCTATGCTCTTTCTAACACTATTAACAACACATATTATGGGTTCACTAGGTACCGGTAAACATTCGAAGGTTTTTATACATAACAACTCTTTTCTGAACAGTCTGAACAGTAAGTATTAGTATCCCCATTTTACAGAGTAAGAAACTGAAGAACACAGAGCTTAAGTAACCCTCCCATGACTCTACAGCTAAGAGCCAGGATTCAATCCCAAGCAGTCTGACTGCAGGCCCATACTCAGAATCACTAGGCAAGATTGTTTCTCTTAGTATATTTGGAATCTGGCTGGAGCAACATGTATTTCTTAAGTACAGAAACAATGAAACAAGCAAAGGATGATGATAATAATAAAAATAGTAATAATAATAATAAACAACACTAGAGTACAAGGGCATCTAAAGGGAAAGGGAAGAGTTGCCGAGGAAGAAACTTTCAGATAATATCTTAGATGGAAGAGAATGGCCTTCTTTAGACTGTTCATGTGTTGGCTTACATTCACTGACTCTCAGATGTTGAGCCAGCAGCCTTGCATACCTGGGATAAATCCCACTTAGTCATGATGTATAATCTCTTTATTCACCATTGAATTTGATTTGCTAATTTTTTTTTTTTTTTTGAGTTGGAGTCTCACTCTGTTGCCCAGACTGGAGTGCAATGGCCGCTCCCGGCCACCACAGCCTCGACCTGCTGGGCTCAGGCGATCCTTCCACCTCAGCCTTCCAAGTAGCTGGAACTACAGGCGCGCGCTACCACACCTGGCTAGTTTTTTGATTTATTGTAGAGATGAGGTCTCACCAAGTTGCCCAGGCGGGTCTCGAACCCGCAGGCTCAGGCAATCTACTCACCTCAGCCTCCCAAGCACGGGATTACAAGCTGAGCCACTGAGCCCGGCTGATTTGCTAATATTTTGTTGAAGATTTTTGTGTCTATGTTCACGAGCGATATTAGTCTGTAGTTTTCTAGTAATATCTTTGGTTTTGGTGTTAGGGTCATGCTGGCTTCACAGAATGAGTTAGGAAGTATTTCTTCTGCTTCTATATATTCTAGATGAGATTGCAGAGAGGAACATCTCCCTCTACCCAGGAAGAAATGGAGCATTCATAACAAATATCCACTGAGTAAGGCAGCCTGGTATGGAATCTTAGCTTTGCTCCTTAGTGGCATGAATGAGCATTTCTTATACTCAGTTCCCTCAACCATAAGAAAGTGATGATCTCTACTCCATAGGGGGGTGTGGTGAGAGTTACAGGAAATGATTTCTGCAAAGCCAGCAACACAATTCCTGGCACAGAGTATGTGTTCAATAAATGTGAGGTTTCTGGCAGTTCACCCCCTCCATCCTCCCCAGCACACCTCAGGTTGCAGCCCCAGTAAGCATGGGGCACCGTTATTCCATATCTCTCACTCAGCCCTGATCTGTTTTCAGGGGTAGCTGCCAAGCTGACAGGATGTAGGCCACACCCCTGTCCCTGGGAGGCAGAGCTCTGCCATTAGTCTCCCAAAAGTCCAGCAATTAATTTACTGAGCTGAGTTCTTTCCACAAGCCAACCCATTGCCATAGTAACCAGCATTCCCATTCAGGGAACTAGAGGAGGGGGGCAGGAAAAACACTGTGCAGAAAGCAATTTGGAGAGAGAAAATGAGATTCGGCACATTGCTAGGGCAGCCTGGGCAGAGTTCGAGCTCTATCTGACTCAGAAGATCTGGCCTCTACCCATTGCGGGGGGGGTGGGGTGGGTGTATGAGGGAATGAGGCACCACTGATGTGTTGCTGGGGTGATGGGCCATGTTCTGGGCAGGAATCTGGTCGGGACATAAAAGCATGGTGTGTCTGTATCCAGACCACTGAACTGGGTCTTTCTATCACTGGGCCCAACTCAGAGCCTCTGGCACAGCCCTGCTGTGCTGTCTGCAATGCAAACTGCACTTGCTGGTCAGAGAGGAAAAATAGAGGGGGTGTAGCCTCTGTTCCAGCAGGAGGGCTGCCCAGAAGCCCAACCAAGTTTGCTGGAGAGCCTACATCCTGGATTCAAATCTTAACTGTGTGACTTGAACAAGTCCCCTTCAGTCAACAAATAAAGATTGAGTACTTTCTACATGCCAGACCAGACATTGTCACAAGTATTTGACTTCTCCTGGGGCATTGAGCCTAATGATTACAATTCTCAATCAGAATCCCAATGTTCAAACTCTGATTTTGCCACCAACTAGCTGTGCAAAGCAAGGGAATTCACTTAAGGGTTCTGGACCTCAGTCCTCTCATGTATGAAGCAGGGATTAAAATATTTATCTCATAGGTTTGTTGGGTTTAATTAAATGAGCTAGCACATATAGTAAAAAGTTGGGAACTTTCCTGGCCATAAAGAATACTTAAGGCACACTACTTTTATTATTTTCCAATCCTTAGTTTCCTCAACTATAAGACAGAAACAATATCTCCTACTTCAGAGATGTGTGGAGATTACATGAGACAAAAGTGTAATAATTTTTATAAAGTAAAATGCTTCTATTATTGTAATCATCAGCCATCAAAGGGAGACTTGTCCATCTGAACTACTCAAATAACTCAGGTTAATGTTGATTGCATAGGAGTACTGAATATTCTATTGTTTTAGTCTCTAACTCAATCATGTCTTAAATGTATGTTAAGCATTTTACATCACAGGTTGTCCAAGGAACTTGCAGTTTAATAGCAGAGACAGATAAGACGGTACATGCTTATATTTCCATGTGGACAGACAGTGTTAAGGGAGCTGAGAGGACAAGTCAGAGAAAGCTTGCTTGCTAGAGGAGGTGATGCCTGAGCTGAGTTTGGAAAAATGGGTAGGGAGTATGTAAATGGACAATGGCCACCTTCACCAGGAATAGCCCGTCTCCCATCTGTTATTATTCATGGGGTGAGCAAGAAGCATAGTAGTTTAGAGGAAGGAAAGCAGAAAATGATGAAAGTTCGGGCTGAAGCAAAAGGTAGGAATTTGTGGGGAGGAAGTCATTCAAGTGTGAGGAAAGAGCATTAACGAAGGAAGCCTAGAGACTTGTGCGGTGACCCAGAGAAAGGGTTCAGACTCTGCTTGGAGATCCCCTGGGGTCAGTGGATGTTTGCATGCATCGTAATGGCACATACTACTGTGATTTAGGAAACTCTGTTGACAAGGATGAATTTGAGAGACAAATGTGAAGGCTAATGCCACCATCCAAAAAGAGATGCCAGCTATGGGCAAAATGGTCTAACTGCAGATTCTACAACGCCAGATGACTGGCAGAGAGTTGGGGAGAGAGGCAGGAAAGCTTCTAGAAGGAAGCCCAGATTTCTAGTTTGAGCATCAGGAAGCCAGTCAGCCAGGTGAGTTCGAGGAACCTCTAAAACAACCAGATAGAGAAGTCAAAGGCAGATGGACATTTCAAAGCTCAGAAGAGAAACTGTGGCTAGAGATATTCCTGGAAAAGTATGGAGGGAGTAGAAGACAGAGCCATGGATGGTATAAGTGTTTAGGCGAAAGTCAGAGTAGGGAAGGAAGCCACAGTGTCCCATCTATGATCCTAGTGTCAGCTTCACTTTTGATTATTACACTTAGTAATATATGTGAGCATACTACAGGACTTCTGCATTTTTGGCTTTCTTCCTCTGATTCAGTATTTTTCTATTACTTTTATGGCGGAGAGCTCTGTGTGGAGAGCTTTTATGTTAAAAAAACAAAAACAAAATAACACAAGGTATTTTGCTGGGGTGATATCTGCAAGGCTAAGCAAGGAACTGAACATCTATCCCCTCTGGGCCATCTTACTATACCTAAACAGAATGATTGTCCACTAAACAATATAATTACCTGGGATCCAGAGTTTCACAGAATAATGCCCAAAGTGTCAAGGATACATGTACAAGCTACTCATTAAACCAAGAACCAGGACAATTACGACTTGAATGAGAAAATTTCATCAACTGAATTCAAATTTTCTAACAGGTATTTTTAAAGCAGAAATGTTTCAATAAGTCATAACAGTCTTGAAACAAAAAATAGAAACAGTAAGCAACGAAACAAAAGGTATTGCTCTCAGCAAAGAAATAAAAGGTATTGCCCTCAGCAAAGAAATAAAATGTATTAAAAGAATGAAAGAGAAATATAAGAGCCAAAAAATAAAATAACCAACATTTTAAAATCTTACAGCAGGCTTAATACTAGAATGGAAACAAGACCACAAAATAAAGAATCAACTAACTGGAAAACAGACCAACAGAATTTACCCAATCTGAACAACAGCAAGAAAATAGACTTTAGAAAAATGAGCAGAGCCTCAGGAATCTATATGACAATAACAAAGTACTTAACTTTTATATCACAGCAGTTCAAGGAGAAGAGAAAGAGTATGGGGCTGAAAAAATTTCAAAGAAATAATGGATGATAAATTCCTAAATTTGCTGAGATCCTACAAACTATAGACCCTGTTGATTCAAACAGAATGAATACAAAGAAATCTTTGCCAAAACACATCATAATCAAACTTCTGAAAATTAAAGACAAATAAAAACTCTCGAAAGAGTCTAGAAAGAAGTGGCACATTGCCAGTAGTGAAAAAGTAACATAAATGACAGTAGATTTCCCACTTGAAACAAAGAAAACCAGGAGAAAACCAAGAAAACCAGGCACAGCATTTTTTAGGTGCTGAAAGAGAAGAACTGTCAACTCACAATCTTATCTCTGGCAGAATCTCTCTCGGGAACAAAGGGGAAATAAAGACAGTCTCAGAGAAAGAATAACAACAAAGGGAATTTGCCACTCACAGACTTAAAGAACTGCTAAAGGAAGTCTTCTAAACAAAAAGGAAATGAGAAACCAAAAAGGTAAGGACAATAGAGAAGAACACTAACATGGGTAAAAAATAAGTGTAGCTATAATAGATTATATTTTCATGAGTTTTTAAAAATTACCTGAAGATTGAAGCAAAAGTTATAATGCCATCTGATATGGTATTCAGTGTATGCAGAGGAAATTCTAAAGAGATGTTATTTGTATTTTAAAGAGGATAGGGTAAAAAAAAAAAAAACCTTAAATGAATGTCAGGTTTCTACACTTAACTCAGAGTGGTAAAACATTCATAATAGGAAAGTGATAAGTTATCTATGTACATTATAATACCTAGAGCAACCATTAAAAAATATTGTACAAAGAGATTTATTTAAAAATATTATAGATAAGTCAAACTGGAATTGTAAAAATTGTTCAAGTAAGCCACATGAAAGCAAAAGAGGGAAACTGAGGAATAAGGAAGAGAATGAACAAAAGGAAAGCAAATACCAAAATGGCAGACTTAACCCTTAAATAAAAAAAGCACAAGGTATATAGAACAAAGTGCAAGAGAGAGAGAGGTTAAAAACCCGTTCAACTTTTAGGCCCCTCAGTCCCCAGGTGAATTACATAGGTAATCTCCACCGTGCCGACACTAACCTTGCCAACACTATAAGGTAGCTAATATCATCACCTGAGGAAATGAAGACTCACAAGGCTAAATAATTAATAGTTCAAGGTTACAGAGCCAGTGTGCAACAGAGAGGAGATTTGGATCCAGGCCTAGCTGAAGGAGTAGGAGAAGGAGGAATAATTTATCATAGACTCTATTACCTTCCCTGCACTGTGCCAGACCCTTCCACAAATGTTAACTAACTTAATGAAATGGGCTTCTGAGAGCAAAGGCCACTCTGAGATCCCTGAGGACAAGCTTTGTTCCTACTGCCTAGGACAACTGCCTGTAGAACATATGTTGACAGAAATTCAGCAAATAAATCAATGGATGATTTCCTTTCATTCAAATTCACAGCTTCAACAGATGAGTAAGCAGATTTTTAAATAAGCAAATCCTTATTCCTTCTGAAAAAAATACAGCTGAACTAGAGATAGTTTGTTTTTGTTTTTTTTTTTTTGATATAGTTTCTTAATCTATTTGGGCTTCCATAACAAATTACCATAGACTTAGTGGTGGCTTTTAAACAACAGAAATTTCTTTCTCACAGTTCTGGAGGGTGGGAAGTACAAGGCCAAGGTGCCAGCAGATTCAATGTCTAGTGAGTGGCTGCTTTCTGGTGAAGTTGTCTTTTCACTGTGTCCTCACATGGCAGAAGGGATAAGGGGTCTCTCAGGCCTCTTTTAAAAGGACACTAATCCCATTTACTAAGGCTCTGCCCTTATGACAAAAGAGTACCTCTCAAAGGTCCAATCTTCAAGTACTATCAGATTAGGGATTATATTTCAACATATCAATCTGGGGAGGGGGCACATTCAGTCTATAGCAGATAGGAATCAAGTTGAAGGACAGAACTGTAGCCCCTGCCTCCTCCTCTGCAGGTACATAATAAAACAGATTCATAGAAAGGCAAAGCTGTATGCACTATCCATATGGTAGTGTTGTCTTTGTGAATTTCTGCCTTTCCCAGAAATGGAAACATCTTCCCAGTCCCTTGGTCATCTTAGCAAACATGACAATGAAAAATTCAGGAAGGAAAATGAGAGATATGAATTCATCCCTCTTCCCCCACGAAAGTTTACTCAGGATGGATTGCAAGCAGATAATCTCGCCTTGAATGCCCATCAGTCTCTTTCCAGAGGTCATGAGACTGGGACGAGCATTCCTCATACACTTGCAGCTTCTCTTCTCATATCCCACATCCACACCACCAACAGTACTGCCAGCTTTGCCTCCCCAGCACACCCCAGATCTGCCAACACTTCTCTACTCCTGTTGGTGTAGACCAAGCCCCCTTTCTCTCTCGCCCGGAACACTACAAAAACCTCCTAACTGGTCTCCTTTCTTGCTCTTTTGCTTCTCTCCATGCATTAGATTCTCTACAAGTAGACAGTGTAATCTTTAAAAATCAAACAAACAAAACAATATTTAGTCACCGATGATTTCCATCTTTTCCTACTGTTTTCACCCAGCTGCACACACAGCTTCACCAAGTGCTGAAGGTGCAGGGATGAACTAGGAATGCTACCTGCTCTCCCATTTGTACACCTAATCATGAATTGTACCCCACGTCTTTAAAAAAAAAAAAAAAAAAAAGAAATTCCACCTGCTCTCATCAATCTCAAATGTTATTTCCTATTCTACTGCCGCGACTTTTTTTCTTCCTCTCCTCTTCCTCCTCCTCCTTATTCTTACCTTTCTACTTCTTCTATCCTCTCTTATTGTTCATTTATTTTTGTACATTGTATTGTCCAATCACAGTACAAGCCCCATAAAAGCCATAGCCATTCTCTGCTATCTTTCCTTATGCCACTAAACACAAGTACAGTGCGTATATTCACTTTTAGCCACTGGGGAAGACGCTGGGACTTTTTAAGTGAATAGTGGAGGCATTAGACAGAATATAGGAAGACCCAATCTGACCAAGAAAACCCAGGGATGATGAGACGCAAGTGTTCAGTCAATGCTGACTGGTTAATAGACTCACATGTTATTATTCCCTGGTATTTTGGTCTCGTGTGCATCAATATTTCTTCGCTATTGGGTGATTAGTTTCTTGATGAGCAAAAGTGGCCTTACCTATTATGATCCCTGACACTAATCATTGGCACAAACATGATGTTCAATAAATATTTGTTGAACGCTTAAATAAATAAAAATGGCACCTGATCCAGTACACTGTGGGGTCTCAGATATAGTGAAGGTCTAACAACACAAATTATATATATCCTTCAGCACATGGTGAAGCTGTGCGTGTAACTGGGTGAAAACAGTAGGAAGAGATGGAAATCATCTGTGACTAGATATTGTTTTGTTTGTTTGTTTTTTAAAGATTACACTGGTTGTTTCACTTGCATTGCTTTATCTCTTCCCTGGGACCTGGCAAAGCTGTTATTACAGTTGAATAACCTCAACTGCAAGGAAGTTAAGGAATGTGCCCAGGATCATGTAGCCAGGAAGTGGTAGAACAGGAGTTTAATCTCAGATCATTATGATCCTAAATTCTGTGTTCTTTTCATTGGACCAGGGAGGATGTGTCTCTGTCACTCTATTGAATGGAAGTACCTGATCAGATGCCTTGTAGGAGGGAAGACAAGAACTCAGGCCTCCAGGAGTCTTTTGTTCTGCTAATAAGCAACAACATCCATTCAGTTCCTAGTTCAGCTTCACTCAAACACCCCAGTGATTTAAATGGAATCAGTTTAGGACCTACACTGCCAAAATGCAGAAGGATTAATTCGAAATAGAAAGAGTGAGAAATGTATTTTCCTAACCTCTTTCTTTATACCATGGAATTTTTAAAAACGTATTGGTTATTTTTTTCTCTTAATCACTTCCCTAAGAAGCTGGATGCCACTTCTGTTTCTCTCCCAGTTGTAAACGAAACTCAAGTCATATCTGTTTATTCTTGAAACAATGAAGATTTCTTGACCAGGGCTCCAAATGACTTGAAAGGAACATCCTCATTCTGAAGCTATCATCCACTTCTTCACTGTTCTGCACTGTCTTTGGAGTCACTGGTGCATTATTTCAACAAGGATTTGGTGAGTCCTAGACTGTGCCAGGCATTGTTTTAATCCCTGAGTGCAGCAATGATCTGCCTCCCTAAGTGCTTACTTTCCAGAGAGAGAAGACAGAAAGTAAACAAAGTAAAAAATAAATAAATGAGATAGTTTAAGAGAATAATAGTTGATTCCAACACACACACACAAAAAAGACCACGGTCATGTGATAGTGACTTGAGTAGCACATTTTTAACACTCCGCAAAAGGAAAGTCTCGTTGAACTGAAATCTGAAGAAAGGGAAGGAACAAACCTTTCAGGAAGAAGGACAGGGTGAGCCATGAAAAGCCTCCAGCAGTTGTTAGTTTCCTGCAACCCACAGCCTCAGACCAAGCCTCCAGCCTCAGATCCATCTTCTTCCAAGGCTTTCTACACATACAAGAGCCAAACATGGCTCCTAACACAAATAAAATCTTTAGGCTTGAGGATGAATCCAGCAGTAACCTCTCACTGTTTTTAAATAAAGTTCAAAGACCTCATCGCAGGGCTTTATCGACTGGCTTATACCTACCTCTCCTGCCTCACCTTTTGTCACCTGGTTGCCTGTCTGCTTGAATCTTGTGAACAGGGGAGAGGTATATGGGGAGAGAGGACCTTGCAGGAAAAAAAGGGATGGGTCATCTGCACTCCCATGATTCCATGAGGCAAAGGTGAGCGAGTTTCCCATGAGTCAAATGGACACCACAGAAGGAAGTTGGGCTTGAGTTACTGAGTGATGCCCAGTGGAAATAATTGACCTTAAAATAAGGAGACTCCAACTTTAAGAAACCATGAAGGGGCATGGGAGAGTTCCTACCAGATAAGATACCCCAGCCTGGGGAAGGTGAGGAAGCTCCATGAGATAGTAACCATGTGGATGCCTGAAATGCAGTGAAGTTTCAGTAACAAAGACAGCCAAAAGAGGACTACCACTGCAGAAGCCACTGGCCCCCTTACCTGTCTCTTTATCCTCATCTCCAACCCTCAAGAGAAAGCGAGAGGAAGAAGGGCAGGATCAAGTACCTTACCCCCAGCCACATCCCTCAAGGCAAGGGTCTAGTATTGGCTATGACGGGAGGGCAAAGGACTTTACAGTGTGTATAGGATCACATTTTTATATTGGAACTGACTGGACTAGTCGCTGTCATAACTGAAAGTGAAAAGAAAGTTGCATGTTGTAGTCAGGGTTTGTTAAAACACAGGCAAGAGAACTTTGACCAAACATGGTTAAAAGCAGAAATCAGAAAAACAAAAAACTGTTTCATTCTCATATGCCACTGCGTTTCAGTTGTCTCAAGGGTGGTTACTTTACTATTATTACTATTAATCAGCCCTGGATTAGATGGACAGGCCTGACAGTCACATAAGAAAAATCTCCCTTTTCTACCACTAATCCACTCACAGTCTGCAGCATTCCTAATAATTTATTTAGCCATGAATTCAGTTAAGATGTATTTTAATAGCCACATAGAATTCACACATAACCTGAAGTGTTCAGACTCATTGTCCCCTTTCACAGACTGAAACCCTGAGGCTAAGACATTACTCAAGGTTGGGCCATTATTAAATAGCAGAGGTTGGATTCCCTTTCTAAGCACCCAGCTCCAGGGATCGCCAGCTGCCTCCTGAAAGGAATAAAGACAAAAGTGGAATGGACAGTCCAGCACAGACTGTGGGACCTTGAATGTTGTGGTTCAATTTTTGTACTTTATGCAACAAAAATGTTCATACATTTTGAATCAGACCTTTCATTCCGCAAAGGTGTTGAGTCTAATAGGTTTTAAGTGCAGCTGGGGACATGCGTGTGTATATACAGACATACACATACCACACCTTGACCTCATGTGCAAAAAATGGAGTTCCCAGAGGCCAATTCCATCTGATCCTCCCTCTTGGCTCCTGTACCCCAAAGGTTGTTTCCTGCCTGGGCCCGTGATTGCTTTCCCTTCTAAGCCCCCCTCCTTCTGGTTAGCAGAGCTCATCGTTTGTTTTTGGTGAAAACTACTCTCCTACTCTCAGTTGATGTGGTTCACGTGAGTGCACTCCACTTTCTTGGCTAAGTGGTAGCACAGGCTAGGCTGAGCTGACTTGAACTCCACATTCCCCTAGAGGTTAGAATTTGACAAGCACATGATGCTGGGTACCTCTGCTAGAGTTTCAGGTAAAGAGGCACATGCCCACTGGAACTGCTGAGTTTGGAGATGCTGGTGGCTATGTGCCCATATGTGGTGGGCATCTTGACAGAGAACCAAGCTGTACACCTAGGAGAACAAGTCAAGATTTGTCCCTTGATCACCTTCACCTGGTGTTGCCCAAAGTCCAGAGGTACCCAGAGCTTTCATGTCACATGAGACAAATATTTTCTCACCTTCACTTTTATATTATTTTATCTTTTTTTTTGGTTTTTTAGAGATGGGATCTCACTATTGTTGCCCAGGCTGGTCTTGAATTCCTTGACTCAAGGGATCCTTCTGCCTCAGCTTCCCAATGTGCTGGGATTATAGGAGAGAGCCACTGTACCCAGCCACCACTTTTTAAACTTAAGCCAATTGGAGCTGGAGTTCTTCCACTTGTAAATCACAAAGCAGGCATGTGTTGCACTTAGCAAGACCCTGTAGACCCTGCCACTTCATCTGCTGAATTCATCCAGCCTCTCCCACAGGACTCCCTGCTTTTTAAACTCCTTTACTGGGATCTACATCTTGTCTCCTCTTTCTCTCCTTTCATCATTGACAACTCAGTTTAGCTATGCTTTCCCCAAATTACCCAATGGGTTTGAAGAGGAGGTACAGGCAAGAGGAAGGCCCTCTCCAGCCCTCCCAACCCAACAGTATGAGAAAACATTAACTGCTCTTTATTGTTGTACTAGTTTCTTCAAACATCTTAAAGCTGTACTAGAACCCCATTTTTCCTTTCTTTCACACTTTCAGTATTGAATTCCTCTCAACTTTTTCTTCTTCCTCCCTCACTACCAAGTGTACTGTCTTGGTTCATTTCATAGGAAATTGTCTCAGATTACAGGGTCTTGAGGACACAGAGAGATATTTCTGTTTAATTTATTTTGAGCAGCGTCTGGTCTGGTGAAGCAATACGTATAAATAGTGTTCCAGCATCCATGCCGATTTTGGAGGTGCCTTCCCAGAAAGCTCTCCTTTTTATGAGGGAGAATAATGAAAAGCCACAGGCAATACCCCTCCTATGAGTTGGGAGACAGCACAATGGGCCATGGGACTGCATAGACTTTAGCTGGTCCCCTGTCTCCACCACTCACTAGCTCTGTGATCTAAGCTATTATCTCTCTCTAAGCTCCAGTTGTCTCATCTGTAAAAAAGAGGGTACCAATCTACCTCATTTGTTGCTCAGGGATTAGAGTCCCTAGTGCTATGCCTGATTGCCAATGAATGGCAGTTATAAAAGTATATCTAAATAAATGGATGAAAAGATGGATGGATGGATAGATAGATAATAAAGTACAAGCACTTGATAAAAGAAAGTTGTCATCACTAGAAAATCCTTTTTAGTACTTCTTTCATACTGCCAGTCTTTTCTGCACTAACATATAATCCCGCTCAGAAAGTTCTCTCAAACAGAACACTCCATCTCAACACTCTCCATCAGCCCATGATTGAATCTGTCCCTCTTAGGCACTCTTTTACACCTGGATAGCCCCAGTGACCAGGAGCTTACTGTTTTGCAAGACCTTAAGTACATCACAGAATTTTAAAATGTTAGAATTTCAGAAATGTTGACTGTCTATAGATGAAGAAGCTGAAGGAAAGGAACGAGACTGAGCTCAGATCAGGCCGTAGGTCCCCTTTCCCAGTTTAGAGCTCTGTTTCATACTGGGCAACCTCAGGCAATCAGGCCATTTGAAGTCTCTACCTTAAGAGGCCCTGTAGTCTCTACACCAAGTTCCTATTTCTGCCTCTGGGGCACACACTCCACATAACCTCTGAAGACAGTTTCTCTTCTAAGAGTGAGACTCCTCTGTCTGTGCCCGATTATAAGTTCCCTGTTTATTGTACTCTGTGAGTTTGCCAAGGGCTTTGCTCACCCAAGCATAGATATTATTGAACAAGATAGGTATGTTCATGTTACATCCCAGCTTAAGACCTTCTCTTGGTTCACCAGAATCTTTCTCAACCTGATCACAACCTCATATCTTACTCCATCGTCAAAGACTCCACAGACTCCTCTCCCTTTCTTGAACACCAGCATTTTCTTTGCCTAACTCCTGACATTGTCTCTGCTGTTACCTCAAAAATGTCTTTTCCTTGCCAGGCAGACTCCTATTCATCCTCCAAAACCAGTTATGTGCCTTCCCTGATTTTCCAGCTAGGAAGTGTGCCACTATCTTCTCTAGGTTCTCACAGACCCATGGATGTTAGCACTCCGCAAGTGGTATTTAAAATTACCTATTGTTGGTCTAATCTCCACTGAGCTCCTTAAACCTAGGAATGATGTCTCTAGTCTCCCCCTGGGCCTGGAACAGTGATGAACACAGACCAGGTGCTCCATGTATCAGTGTAACAGAGGGTAATGAATCAACGGGCTGATTATTTAACTGCATATTTAACTGAGTAAGAAGGAGTTTTTATCTTCTCTAAATTATTTTTTAAATGAAGCTAAAACTTCTACTTTCTGAGAATAGAGCAAGCATGTAGATTAGCACAAGACTGACTTTCTTTGACTAGTCACCAAGGATGTTTCTTTTCTTTTGAGAAAGTGCTTCAGATGCCACCAGGACTCCATCATGCCTTGGGCATAAGAGCACAGAGAAGGCCCAGGGAGATGGGGAGAGCACCAAGGGTTGGGGGAGCAGGAATGGAGGCCTTGTAGGATGCGTATTCCTCCCAGAGAACTGATTCACAAATGAGCCCAACACAGAGGCTCCAAGAGACGCTTCTCAGTCATCACAGCATGGGGTTCTGCAGCAATTCCTATGGGAGTCTGCAGGTTTGGTTCCACTGGGGCTTCGGGACCAAAGTTGAACAGAAGCTCCCAGGAATCCTCCCTTCAAGGGGAGACTGCTCATTACTCTCGTGCTCTGCTAAGAGGCTCTGCTAAGAGGGTGTCAAGCAAAGTTGGGCTTTTCAGCATTCTTAGCATTTATTGGAGAGAGAATTCAGCAGGAAGGTTGCAAGAGAAGCCTCTTGAAAAGTTCTGCAAGCCAAGAACCACCGCAGCCCCATCTTCTTTTCCCTTCACCTGAAATATCATCAGAATGGCTGATCAAACTCATTGACGTGAATTAATTTATTAACTCACTCATTCACTCATCCATTCATCTATTTGCTTTCTCATTCATCCTTTCATTAATCTGTTCACTTTCCCACTGTCTTAGCCCATTTTCTGTTGCTATAACAGGCTTGGTGATTTATTTTAAAAATAGATTTACTTGGTTCATGGTTCTGGAGATGGGGAAATCTCAGTGCATGGTGCAGGCATCTGGTGAAGGTCACCCCATGGTGGAAGGTGGAAGCAAGCGTGTGAGACAGAGAGACACCCTAGAAGGCAAACTCACTTTGTAACAATCCACTCTCAGGAAAACCAACCTGTTTCCACTATAATAGCATCAGTCCTTTCAAGAGGACTCTTCCCTCATGACCCCTTCACCTCCTATTATTCCCTACCTCCCAACTCTACTGCATTGGGAATAAAATTTCCAGCGTATGAACTTTTGGGGGAACACATTCAAATCACAGCAACTGTCCATACTTGCAGACATCTGTTTCTACCTTCCTTTCTTCCTTCCCCTATACAAAGACTCACTTATGCCACAAACAACAGGGACCACAGCACTACTCCCCAGTGGGCTCACAGCAAGCATTAAACTAGGCAAAACAAAATCCAACAATTCAACCTTTCAATTAGTTAGAGGTTGCCTCCTAAGAGCCAGACATTGTGTTATGTCAACACGTTTTTCATTGTCAGTTGGCTACTGTCTGCAAATTGTTCAAATGATTTTGATTGATGTGTATGTTTGGTATACATAAGTTTGTGAAAGAATAGTTGACTAGCAGTTAAGTTGGTGGATAAGAACACAGCAGGGTTGTTTACTTTTTTAATTTAAAATATTCTAACAAGGAATAACAAAGAAAAAATTGCCCAAATATCACATTTGCTTTTTTATATGAGTTATAAACATAGACCTTATTTACTTAAGGCAGTCTGTAATTTTTGTTAAGAATATGACTCTGTACTAAGACATGAGTTTAAATTCCAGTTTTGCCATTTATTAGCAGAATGTTCACAAGCCTCAACTTATCCATCTTTAAAGGGGGTAGCAGCATAGCTAATTCACTAGAGAAAGGGATGTATGTGAGAATGTCTAACATGCTGCTTGACACCAATGGGCACTCACTCTCAGATAAGATCAGGGAGCACATTTTTTGTTTGTTTGTTTTTACAGAGCTCAAAAGATATCATGGAAAAAGAGACTGAATTTACTCTAGGTGCCCCCTCAAAAGATGAAAGTGATAAAAAGAGCTTTCATTTGGATAAGAGGAATAATTTTTAATTATCCAACAATGCACTGTAGGCTGCCTTAGGAGGTAGTGATGCCTCTGCCACTGGGGGTAAGCAAGAACCTGTGTGAGATGTAATAGAGTTCAGGCATCAGATAAGAAAACTGGACAAGGTGCCTGTGATAGTCATCCTGCAGCCTTTGCATCTGATCTATCACAGAAACAAAGAACTGAGTGGTCCATGTTCTCACTCATATGCGAACCCCTAACATTTAGCATAATACTTTAAGAAAGAGATTGGCAGTAGCAGGATGCTGCTGACGAAGAGGGGATACACCACATCAATAAGGGTACCTGATCTCAAACCAGGTGAAGCAGGGACCAAAGGGAGGCCCATACTTCACTTGTACGATGACTACCTGTATACCTAGTCCGGAATAGTACCTCACCTCTTTAAAATTTAAAAAATAAATAAAACAAAAGTAATGATTATTTGGCAAAACCCTAGGTGGTCACCCTTACTTTATAATCACAATGAAGTCTGTGGCTCCACTTTATTTTTATTTTTGTTTCATTTTGTCATATTGTGGTAAGAACACTTAACATGAAATATCCTAACAGATTTTAAGTGTATAATACACCACTGCTATATATAGGCATAATGTTGTACAGCAGATTTTTAGAACTTACTCATTTTGCATAAGTAAAGTTTTTGTACCACATTTTGTTTGTTTTGAGAAGGAGTGTCACTCTGCTGCCCAGGCTGGAGTTCAACATTACAATCATAGCTCACTGTAGCGTTGAACTCCTGGGCTTAGGTGATCCTTCTGTCGCAGTCTTCCACATAGATGGGATTACAGATGTGCACCACCACACACAGCTAATTTTTCTATTTCTTGTAGAGACGGGGTCTCAGTTTGTTGCCCAGGCTGGTCTTGAACTTCTGACCTTAAGCAATCCTCCTGCCTCAGCTTCCCAAAGTTCTGGGATTGCAGGTGTGAGCCACCGCACCTGACCCGTACCCGTTTTGGAAATGAGATTTTGTTCAATATATCTTTGTGGATGGCTTGCTTTTCCCTGTCTTTATAGAATCAAGAGCAGACTGTGCCCCTGACAATTCGGCTGCTGGTCAGTCAAGGCCAGTTCCAATTGGCTTGGTCTTGCCAGTGTGCAGCTAAAGGAAAGGCTTCTCCTTAGAGACAGTTCCAACCAAGAGATGGCATACGTTTTTATTTTTTTCAAAATTTTATTATGAGCCAAACTTAAAAAAAATTAAGATACTCCCATTTCTACCAGAACATAGCTAGAGTTAACTAGAAGCAATGGGCTTCCAATAACTGGGAGTATGCAAATTAAGGTCAGTGGGTGGCAGGAGGAGCTAGCATCAGATGGGTTTGTCACTGGCAGCCCTTGAGTGGCTTCCAGCAGGGCATCTTCAAGACCATTGCAAGCTGGTGGGTTCACCCTTGCGCACTCCCTGGGTGTCAGCCAGGATTTCCCTTTGTCTGTGACACGAAGCCACCCCAGTTTTTAACTTCTCATGCTCAGTCCTAAGACTGCCTGAGAACCATCAAAATGCCCATGCCCTTTCACCCCCAAATCCTATTCCTTGGGAATAATCTGTGGTGCATCATTGCCAAGTGGGAGAAATCACTTACACAAAGATGCTCACCACAGCAGCACAAAGGGAACAAGTCACCTGTCACGTCTTTTCCCTGTGCAGGAATGTTAAGAATCAATACAAAATGCTACTTAACAAAGCCATAAAGCAAGTGACTGACTCTGCTACCTAATAAAGCTAAAGAATGGGCATATCATATTATTCATTCATTCAATGATTCGTTTGTATAGACATTTATTCACTTACTCATTGATTCAGCAAACTGTGTGCTGACACTGGGCAAAGTGTAAAAGAGGGGACAGCAGCATGGCCACCCAGATGTGTGACACACAAGTACACACACAAACATACACACACACACACACACACACACAATGACTCCCATTCTCCAGGACTCTGTTCTCTCATCTATACAATGGAATAATGACACTTTCCTGTCTTACCAGAGTCTTTCCTGATTTTGTAGTTATCTTTACCTGGCAATCTGATGTGTCTTGAATTCTTGAGTAGGGGATTGGCTAAAATATCATAAGACCCCTCCTATCCTAAAAGCATCCCTGTGGGCCTTTCTCACTCACTGATTTTTCTTGGAAGGCCTGCATCATTCCTAGTATGTGGGAAAAGGCCTTTGTTGACATAAAAATGGGCTTTGAATTCTGCTTTCTCTTTATTCTCTCTGCCTGTCCTCAGGTAAATCATTCCGACTCTCTCATCTTTTTTTACTTGTTTATGAATCTGAGACATGAATGGCAGAGTTCATGGTCCTAGGCCCCAGTAACCACACAACCTTTGTTAGGCTCTATCATAATCATCATTAGCATTGTGGGAGGAAAAGAAAGAGGCAGGCAAGAGGGGTCTAGCAGACTTTTAAGACTGGAAAGGAAGTTCTTAGTAATTGCAGGTCTAAAGCTAGAAAATACCTTAAAAGTTCATTTAGGGTCAGATCAGCCCTCCATCTGACCTTTGTTTGAATACCTCCCATTGTGGGAGACTTACTACCTAATTAACGGATCCCGCCTGTTTCTGGACAGTTCTTCCAACTGAACTGAAATCCAGTATCCAGTGACGCTTCCCTCAATCCTTCTAGCTGGACCACTTGAGGACCAAGACAGCAGATCAGAGAAGCCTCTTCTATAGGACAGCCTTCCAGATGGCCAACACCACCATCTTCTTTGTACCAAAGGACTTTCTTATGGTAGTATTTATCTTTCCATGTAAGCCATGGCTTCTGTTCCCAGGATATCCTGGTTTCTCTCCTCTGAACGCACCTCCACTTATCAGTGACCCTCTTACCATGGAATCAGACAGAGACAGATAACCTGATCATCTAGCCTGGAACACTCAAACTCCCAGGTCTGCAGAGGCCCTGCAGATCACACAGATGACAGCAGATACCAGAGGGTACATGCTTTGTCTAAAGTGGGAGTCTGTTCCTCAGGCCAGCTGCTGACAGCCTTGTAGGGATTCAAGCCAAAAGAGAAGTCAGAGATTAGCATTTATATATGAAATCTCCTGAACATTTTACATTGGCGAGTAAATAAAACAATCTATGAAGCATTAAAACTGTCTGTGGACTGGACCAGTCTAGGGGCCACTTATTGAATCATTTTGTGGGCATAAAACCTTTTGAGAATCTGATGAAATTCTGAAAAAACCACACACAGACACACAAAGAGACAAACTTCGGCTCCAAACATTATAAAAAGCCCTTGGATCCCAGGGAGCCACTCTCGAATCCCCAAGGAGGAAAAAAATCCTAATCCGATCCCATCTCTTACCTAGTAAGAGAGGCCCAAGAATATCAAGGTGATGATTTTCCACAGCTGCACAGTCTCTCAGTAGCAAAGTGACAAGGAAGTCTAGGAAAGGGTGCTTCCCTCCACAACTCCCCAAGTCTGTGAGGCAGAAGTAAAGTGAGGTACATTGCACGCCTACCATCAGACACTTCACATATTATCTAGCTCCATCTGTTCTATCAGCTCCATTCAGCAAATGGGGAAATGAAGCCTCACTGGGCACAGTTACTTGACTCAGGACAACCAGATAAAGCAACGGAGTTAGGACTGGAAGCCAACACTAACAGCAAAGCTCACGCCTTTTAACCACACCTTACTATGTGCAACTGGGCTTCATACCCTATGCAGCAGACCTCTAAGCAAAACTGAAGCCCTGCAATTTAGAACTTCCCTGGAATAGCTCCTTAAACTAAACTAGAAGGGATCTGAAGACGTGGACTTTAGCTTTCTGGAATCTGCCTGGTATAATTCATCAATGAGTGACAGATCGGGAGCTGGAAGGACCCAAGTAGACACAGAAGTGCCGACATGAGGCTCTGGAAGATGACAAGTCATGGAATGAAGTTTTAAGTGGGGGACCCAGCACAGAGCTCCCGGATGGGCCAGTGGCTATGCCTCCTTCAGCAGATCCTGACAAGCATGTCTGCCTGTCATCCCTGAGTCTCGCCTTGAGTGGGGAGAAGTGACAGCACATTTTCCAATAATGCAACTAATTCAAGTTATGCTTGATAAACTGAAAGAAGAAACTCTGGTCTCCTACAGAACATGATACACAGGGAAAAACAAAACAAAACAAAACAGAACAAAAACACCTCTCTGACCTAGAGGAGGTTGGATGAGGTGGGATAAAATGCTTAAATCAGGAAGATACCTAAATTTAAGATGAAGAAAG
Organism: Tarsius wallacei; assembly: GCA_963574415.1. Classification (NCBI taxonomy): domain Eukaryota; kingdom Metazoa; phylum Chordata; class Mammalia; order Primates; family Tarsiidae; genus Tarsius; species Tarsius wallacei. The sequence goes on from CAUYQG010042000.1 coordinate 58,135, forward strand.
CCAAGTTCCTTGACAGTAAATGTAATTCCAAAAATAAAAAGCCATTATTTCTCCTTTCATTCCCCCCATATATATTTTTTTCCTTTTACTCCAAATTTCTTACTGGAAAGTTTAAAAGGAACAGTATATCTCAACAACTTTAAATCTAGCAACCCAAAACAAGCTCTGGCATTTCACACTCTGCATCCATCCCTGGGCTCCCAGCTTCTCAGAATCAAACAGGTGTGTTCTTAGGGACTTTGCTTCACTCAATCTAAAGTTAAGGCAAAGCACAGACACATCTACCCCGGGCCATGGTCAATCCCTAAAGAGCTCAATATGCTCAGACTTCAGAAGGAAACATTTGTATTAGGAGAGGGCACCCTCCCCAGCCCACATCCACCCACCGCTCATCCCTTGTTGTCATCTGGGAAGACAGGTGTAAACTAAAGCCTGTACCTCCAGCACCTGCAGCAGAGAAGACAACCCGGACCTTACCTGGCAGGGAGGTGCTCAAGGGGGTGCCAGTGGGGCTCCAGTCCTGGGCCCAGGTTAACAGGAAGATGTGTCCTGGAGAAGATGCCAGGAACAGGTAGCTCCCTCCTGGGGGTCACCTTCCAGCACCCCTCCACCCTCCCCACAAAAGTACTGCAAACTCAGTCTCTAGACAAGACTTGTATTAAATCTGGAGGCTTCCCCCAGGCCAGGGGTCTAGAGAGGGAACTCTTTTTAAAACAAATAACTGAATACATACAGTTAGAAGGTAAGGCTTGAAACTTACAGACTGAAATAGGAAGTGTGTAAGAAACAGAAAAATAGAGAAAGTGAAGGAAGACACTTTCTGGGGAGAAATGCAGCAGCCTCTGCCAGTCCCGCTGCCGCGCAAGAACAAAGCTGTCTGGAGCCTCCCCAGGGGCAAACTGGCCTTGCCGCGCCAGGATTCCCACGCTAAGAGCACCGGGCTGAGGGAGGAGCTGGGGGCGGTGGGCGGGCTTAGGAGCAGGGGCGGGGGCGGGAGCGGCGGGTGCAGGCGGGTGCAAACTCCAGAAGGAAGGGGGAAATCAGCCTGCTGAGAGCATGGAGGGACCTGAGGGGTACGGGAGGTCCCCAGATGAAAGCAGAGAGGCCAGTGATGTACCCAGGCAGTGGCAAGGGCTCAGGGGGAGGAGGTGGGCAGGGACCTTGGGAGGAGGCTGGGGGACCAAGACAGAATTAAACTCCAGACAGTAAAGAGGCTACCCTAGGAAGCCCAAGAGAGAGGCTGGCAACTCTGTCCAATTATAGACTTCACTGGATATTTTGGTCTCTTTTCCAGCCCGGTCCGAAATAGCCCACCGACTAGTGCAGCAGCTGCCAGAAGGTTTGGGAAATTTGGCGCCAGCAGGGGGTCTGGGGAGGGGGTGAGTTTTGCTCTTTGTCCAGTGCCCAGAGAGCACCACTTCTGCCAGAGCAAGTAACAGCGGGTGACCCGCACCTGCTTCTGTGCCAGGAGCTCTTCCTACAGGTAGCCCTGTTCACTGGCTGTCACTTCAACCCTGGAGAACGGGGAGGATTGTGTCCTTATCTTTGGCCGAGGGCAGTGAGGGCTCAGAGAGAGCCTTTGTCACTTGCCAGCGCCCCCCAGCAGAGCAGGGTTGGGAGGCCAGGTTGACCTGATGAGGACATTCACCTCACCAATGGGCTTCGCGTCTCTCAGAGGCAGGACATGAACAGGTGCTGGCCCAGGGCACCCTTCTTCTTTTTCTTTCTGAGCAGTGTTCCTAAAAATGGGCCACGCAAGGTATTTTGAACCAGATGAGAACATAACTTAATCCCTGTGGCCTCCCCCACCCCCTACTCCCAATCTGTCTCCCAAACTCTGAGGTGCCTTTATTTGGCTATTGGCTGGGTAGCAGTGATTTCATACACAGGCCATATGGGGCTCCTCTGTGACCCAGGGAGCTCTCAGCAATCTGGCCCTTTCCTCCCTCTCTTGCCTTATTTTCCAGCCACTCTTGTGGCAACCCATTCCACGCATGTTTATTGAGCACCCACTACGTGCCAGGCACAGTTTCAGGTGCCAGTCAAGTAGAACAGAGAAGGTGTGCTGGGGCGGGCTGGCCCTGCCATAGGAACAGTGAAGGGCTTAGCCAGGGAGAGATCCCATTTGCAGGAGCCTAATGGCGTGTTTACTGAGCACCCATCTCGTGCCAGGCAGTTTCAGGCGCCAGCCAAGTAGAGCAGAGGTGTGCTGGGGAGGGCCGGCCCTGTCATAGTAATGGTGAGGGGCTTAGCCAGGGAAAGATCACACTTGCAGGAGCCCAACGTGCATGCCTCTAGGCATGCTAGTGGGGACACAGACAAAAAGCAGGGATGAGGATCACCATGTTAAATTACTGAGTTATAATAAGTGCTGTGAAGGAAACTAAGAGGATGAGTCAGGGAATAAATTGAGGGGTGCAATCCCTAGATTCAGTACTGAGGTGAGGTCTACTGAAGAGATGGAGGACTAAAGAATGGGAGAAACCACTGTGCAGAGGAGAAACAGGAAGAAGTCTCAGGTCTGGAAGGAGGAATGGGAATTCAGAAGGAATGTGGCGTCCCAGGCAGAGGGGAGGACTTGAGCCCATGTGGAGTTGAGGCCCCCTTGTGGCCTGGGGTTTAGTGAAGGGCTGTAACTGGATGGGGAGCAGGGCACAGGTGAGGGGGCTGGCCAGGTCTGCTGTGGGTGTGGTCTTGGTCCTGAGGACCCAGGAGACTTGGAAGTGCCTTAGGGTGTCAAGCATGGCCAATGTGGGGCTTTGCAGAGTCTGCTGATGGCCACAGGGCTGGGGAGGAGGCCAGGAGGTGAGTTGAGAGACTGCTCAGTTGTTACAAGAGCAACAAAAAAGAAAAATAAAGCCCATGACTCCTGCTGTGGGTCCCCCTCTGTGGGAAACGATTACAAGTCTGGGCCTTCAGAAAGAGAGAGAAAGAGAAAGAACTAGAATAGTCTGGAGGTACAAGTTGGAGTACCCTCAGCCCATACTTGTAGACACAGGTAAAACGAGGTCTCCAAAAAAGGGAGATCAGAGGGAAATTTGAGGTTCTACCCACGTATGACCACAAGGCTTTTTTTTTTTTTAAGTTTAATTCAGCCTTTATCGAGAACCTACTAATGTCAGACATTGGGAATGCAAGGCTGGGTAGAATATAATCCAGACCCTAAAGGAAATAAGCATCTGGAGGGAAGGACAGAATCAGCTTTTAAAACTAAGGAAAAATACATCAGCCACTGTTCTAGCAACTAGCCTGGAGGTGTCTACCCTGGAGAATCTCAACGGTTCTGAGCCCCCAATTTTCCAACAACAAAAAAAAAATCCCTCTGTAGAATTCCCTCCCCACTACAAGGGAGCTTCTTCTGGGACTCCCTGGTAAGTTGGAAATTGACACTTGGCTGCAAAGACCAGATGGATTCCCACGGAGCCTCTTCAGACTGAAGCTGTTCTTTTTAACCCAAGCTACCTTGATTTTATCAAAATCAGAAGACTTGGGAATCTACTAGCTTCTCCCAAGTACCACATTACCATGATGGTCCAACCATTGGCTTCATAGCAAGACTATCCCTTGTGTGACTCCCAGGTGGGGTCCCACAGCCAGGAGTCTTGGGCCTTATTTTCATTTCTATTGGTACTGTAACAAATTACCACACATTTTTGTGCTTAAAACAGCATACATTATTAACTTACAGTTCTAGAGGTCAGAAGTTGGAAATGAGTCATACAGTTAAGGTCAAGGTTATGGTAGGGCTAGTTCCTTCTGGAGGCTCTAGGGAGAATCTGTTCCTTGCCTCTTCCAGCTTCTAGAATGCTTTCAGCATTTCTTCCCTCATGGCTTGTCCTTCACAGCACTCTAGTTTCTTGCTTCCTTGTCAGAGCTCTCACCACTGCAGTCAAATCTCCATCTGTCTCCCTTTTATAAAAACCACATGGTGACATTGGGCCCACTAGATGACCCAGAATCATGTCCCCATGTTAAGATCATTAACTTAACCATACCTGCAAAGTACTTTTCACCACATCGAGGAACATATTCACAGGTTCCAGGAATTTGGATATGGGCATCTTTAGGGTCCATCATTCAACCACTCACATGACCCCTCTCTCCCTGGATGCGCAGACCATAGCAATGCCTGGAGAGGGACAGGCTTTCTGATGATCATTCAATGATATGTGCCAGGCACTGGGAATTTGACAGCAACACGATGAACCAAGGGTGACTGCATAGGGCTTGTGTACCACCTACAGGGACAGGGGGTAATTTTGCAAAGAAATCTGTCATGAACATCCAGACGATGACAAGGGGCAGTGTTAAACAGAGACACTTTGGGTCATTCCTGCTTTAAATAAGGTAGTGGCAGAATCAGGGAAGGCCTCTTTGAGGAAGTGATCCACTCCTGCTTTAAACAAGGTAGTGGCATAAATTAAATGCGGGAAGAAGATGCGAGGAGGACTGGGAGAGAATGTGCTGGGAGTACAACAGCCAGGCCAGAGCTCCACTGTGAAAATGAGCTTGGCATATTTAAGGAGCAACCACAATGGGGTGACTAGAACTGTCTCTTTTCTCTGATAACCCTTGTGATCCAGCGTTGGGTCTTTGCTCTGGGGACAGAATTTTCCCTCCACCATAAGCCCCTATACTTTGGCTGTCCCATGAGCCAGCACTCTGCCCTCTGCCTACAGCTCCCAGGCCTGCACTTACGACTGCTTTGCCTGAACCACCCAAGGAGGACAGGGCTTGATATTCCTCACTCCACACCTCACTCCAGGAAAGTCCTCTATATCCAGCCTTCCCATCTGCTGGTGCCTTTGAAAACAAGAATAAACACCCCCATGGGGTTAGAGAAGCACAGGTGAGCCTGTGTAGACTGGCAGGATCCCCCACACCCACATCTGCATTCACACCAGAGTGCACTAGTTCAAGAGAAGAGGCCGGCTTTGAGTATGCACACAGCACTGCCTCCAAACCCTTGTCTCTCCTGCTGATTCTCAAAACCAAATCTTTTCATGAAAAAGCATTCATGGTTTTAGAAATACAGAAATCCTCTGCCACAAAGAGGAGCATTAGGAGGTGTTCATATTTTTCTTCCATTTCTGTAATGAGCGACCACAAGGCTGGGCAGAGATTCTGGAAAGACAATTCCTGAAAGTTCTCTGTCTCACTTCCTTTTCCTTCTAGATTGTTTTTCTGCCAGGATGACAAGTGGCTCAGATTTCTAAGATGTATTAAACAGAAATAGAAAATCTACATGTATATCATTATACACACAAATAGAGGATATGCATTTAGCAGAGAGTAAGAAAATGTCCCCATATGACTTAATTCTTTTCTCATTTCTATCACTCAGTCATCTGCTCATGATTTCCAGAGGCTGCAGTCAAGTGTTGGCCCGGCTACGTTTCCTTCTGAAGTCTCGGGGGAAGAATCTGCTGCCAAACTTCTTTAGGTTGTTGGCAGACCTCAAGCAATTCTTTCCACTAGGAATATCCCTATATTCTTGCTACCGGTCGCCTTTAAAAAGCTACCCCTCTGCCCCAGCAGCTCACAAAATAGCTGGTGCTTTATTCCTTATCCAGGACCACTGGAAGACAACTTTCTTACCTTTTTCTGCCTTTCGCCACCAGCCAGAAAAAGTTTGCAGCATTTAATGGCTCATGTAATTAGATGAGGCCCGCCCAGATAATCTTCCTATATTTAGTTCACTCATGCTTTATAATGTAACACAATCATGGGGTGAAATCTCATCACATTCTAAAATTCTGGGGATTAGTGTGGGTTATTTCCTGTGGGTTGTAATTTGCCTACCACACCCTTAAAAAGTTCTCACTTAGCTGGGCTTGGTGGCTCAGCCTGTAATCCCGCGCTTTGGGAGGCTGAGGTGAGTGGATTGCCTGAGCCCGCGGATTCGAGACCCAGCTGGGCAACTTGGCGAGACCTCATCTCTACAATAAATCAAAAAAAATTAGCCAGGCGTGGTAGCGCGCGCCTGTAATTCCAGCTACTTGGAAAGCTGAGGCAGAAGGATCGCCGGAGCCCAGCGGGTCGAGGCTGCGGTGGCCACTGCACTCCAGTCTGGGCAATAGAGTGAGACTCCAACTCAAAAAAAAAAAAAAAAAAGTTCTCACTTAATTGAACTTTGTAATTCATTTTCTTCCTCCTTAAAAAAAAAAAAAAGAAAACTTGTTTGTGTTCTGCATTTCGCTTTGACTTTAATCTCCATGAGGACAGTAAGTATATCTTCTTGTTCACTACTATATCCCCATATCTACAACAA
>CAUYQG010042002.1:0-10182 GCA_963574415.1 Tarsius wallacei
AGGTATCAGAGGTATCTCATAGCGGCAATCAAGCCTACCTAGAGTAAAGGGAATTTACAAGGCCTAAGACATCATGCCTTGGGCAAGGATTGTACAAGTCATGAAACTTGTAATTACAAAAGTTATCACCGCTCAGAGGGAGAGCAGGTGGGGATTCAATCTTCCAGTAAATTGGGCACTATCTACAGGGAAGCCAAGGATTCCCCGAAGCTACCCACTGGGAATGCCTAGGAGATAAGGGGAGGTGCACCCTCCACTAGCTCTAAGGAATGTCGTTTGGGAAGGTGCAGGAGAATTAGAGTCCTTGTCACACCCTTCTCTAGGGGCTATGATAATGTGGGTGGACATTAGTGGGTCTCTGTGTCACAGGTTCTCCAAGACACCCATAGGTGGTCAACAAGGAAGTCACAGCAGTCACGGCATTCACGTGCAACATCTCCAAGAGAAGGATTTAAGCCAGGACTTTGTGGGGGCTACGACGCCACACTCACCTAGAGTGCAGGCCTGCTCTCTGTCTGTGGGGGGCGAACTTTTCTTAAATAAATCTTATCTTCTCTCACTTCTGTGTGTGTTGCAATTCTTTGCATTTACTCGGATCTCTGGGTTGGCGGCGGGGCACCTCCGGCACGCTGGCTCGGCGGTACGGTGCCTCCCTGTGCCTCTCCCTCTCCATCCATCTCACCCTCACCCTATCCAGACCCTAACAGTGAGTGTGCCACTGCACCCCAGCCTGGGCAACAGAGGGAGACTAAGATTCAAAAAAAAAAAAAAAAGAAAGAAAAGAAAAGAAAAGAAAGAGCCTTTGTCCTACCAGTGGGGGCTGAGCAGTAGAAGGGAGACCTTCTCTCCTCCCCACCTCTCAGCCCTAATGGCCTAGAACTTGGTCCCAGCACCAGGTAGCTGGGGCCAGAGTGAGAAGTGTTGATGTCCCATCTTTTTGTGGAAGACAGCCCTGTGATGGGGAGAAGGAGTCTTGTGTGCTTGGCTATGCACACAAGACTCTCTGGAAGGGAGTTTCCATCTTCCCATGCTGGAAGGGGGGGGATGGGGAGCAAGTCTTAGTTCAAATACTACAGACTCACATTTCTTGCTGAGTTTTAGTAGATTTTCTTGAATAACTGCTTCTTTATAAACGCCCTTAGGAGACGTTTTTATTTTTTTAATTTTAATTTGATTAAAAAAATTTTTCGAGTTGGGATTTCACTCTGTCGCCCAGGCTGGAGGGCAGTGGCAGGATCACAGCTCACCGCAACCTTGACCTCCTGGGTTTGGCGATCTTTCTGCCTCAGCCTCCCCAGTAGCTGGGACTCAGTATGTTGCCCAGGCTGGTCTTGAACTCCTGGGCTCAAGCAATGCTCCCTCCTCAGCCTCCCAAAGTGGCAAGAGATACTGAACCAGGCCCTATTTTTATTTTTGAGACAAGGTCTCGTCCTGTCACCCAGGCTGGAGTGCAGTGGCACAATCATGGCTCATTGCAGCCTCAAACTCCTTAGAAGACTTTAAGTGATTGGTTCTTTTTTTTGTTTTTGAGTAGGCATCTTACTCTGTCACCCAGGCTGCTGTGTGGTGGTGCACTCATGGCCACCGTAACCTTGACTTGCTGGACTTAGGCGGTCCTTCCGCCTCAGCCTTCCAAGTAGTTGGAACTACAGGCACATGCCACCATACCCGGCTAATTTTTTGGTTTATTATAGAGACGAGGTCTTGCCAAGTTGCCCGGGCTGGTCGCGAACCCCTGCCTCCCAAAGTGCTGGGATGACAGGCTTGAGCCACCGAGCCTAGTGGTTGGTTTTTTTGAAAAAATAATTGTCTCCAGTTTCCCTGGGGAGGGGCCACAGAGGTCCTCACGGCTTCTTGCTGGAGGAGGAACTCCTTTCACTGTCTTGCGTTCAGCAAGCAGACTGGTGCCCCTGTCACTCCAGATTTTTCTAAGGTCAACAGCCCTGCACATCCTGTGAGTACTTCTCATTATTGTCTTTGATTTCTCTGCAGTGTCTGATGCTGTTCCCCTTCCCTGGGTTTTTGTGATGCTGCATTTTCTTGTTTTTTTCCCTACCTTTTTTTGTTCCTTTTCTTTTTGAGTTGGAGTCTCACTCTGTTGCCCAGACTGGAGTTCAGTGGCATGCTCACAGACACCACAGCCTCAACCTGCTGGGTTCAGACGATCCTTCCACCTCAGCCTTCCAAGTAGCTGGAATTACAGGTGCGCACCACCACGCCTGGCTAATTTCATTGATTTGTTGTAGAGATGAGGTCTCGTCATGTTGCCCAGGATGGTCTTGAACCCCCGGACTCAGACAATCCTCTCGTTTTTGCCTCCCAAAGTGCTGGGATTACAGCAAGCCTGGCTCTTTTTTGTTTTCATTGGAGTCTCACTCTGTCGCTCAGGCTGGAGTGCAGTGACACAATCATGGCTCACTGCAGCCTCGATCTCCTGGGCTCAGGTGATCCTTCCCCACTCAGCCTCCTGAGGATTTGGGACTACAGGTGTGAGCCACCATGCCCAGCCTTTCCTACTTTTCTTTCTTGTAACATCCTTCATCATCCTATTCTCCTCTGCTTGATCCTTAAAATGGAGTACAGTATTTTCCCGCGTCCCTTCCTCAGTTCTGCATCTTTTCTTTCTTCCTATGCTCAGTCACACTCATAGTTTCAACACCATCTAGGCACTAACAAGTCCCCTGCCCCTCCGCCCTGAGTCTGCAATCCCTCAGCCCAGACAGCCCTCTTAGGCTCCACAACCACAGATCTGCCTGCCTGTCCTAGCTTCCACGTCCAGACTTGTCCTCATCACCTCTCTCTCCAACCTGTTCTCTCTGTGCCCTCCCCTCTCCCTCCCCATCTTAGTGAGGTGCATCCCTGTCTCCAGAAGCCTAGCTTCAACTCTGGTCCCCAGTAACGGTTCTTAAACTATAAACTTGCTTCTAGGTCACAGCGGTGGTGCCCTAGTTTAGGTCTTCATTTTCTGCTTGGACTCTTGGACAGGACTAGCTCCTCCCTGACTTCCTGTTTCCTTTCCTCTAATCCATATCCAGTTTAAGTCCCCTACATACGAACCTTCAAGTTGCAAACATTAATGATGGGCGCCTGCACTTTTTAATGTATTATTTCCCTCCACCAGGGATCAGTATAGCCTGTTGAATACATACAGTACTATACAGCCGATTGTGTTACTTGGGTACCTAGGCTAACCTTGATGGATTTAAACCAAATTGGACTTACAAACATGCTCTTGGAATGGAACTCGTTCGCAGATTGGGGACTTCTTGTACTCTGCCTCTGGAGTCCAATTTCTTCAAATTAAAATCTGGTAATTCCAGCCGGGCTCGGTGGCTCAGCCTGTAATCCCTCGCTTGGGGAGGCTGAGATGAGTGGATTGCCTGAGCCCACGGGTTCGAGATCTGCCTGGGCAACTTGGCGAGACCTCATCGCTACAATAAATAAAAAAATTAGCCGGGTGTGGTAGCGCACACCTGTATTTCCAGATACTTGGAAGGCTGAGGTGGTAGGAAAGCCTGAGCTCAGCAGGTCGAGGCTGCGGTGGCCGGGAGTGGCCACTGCACTCCAGTCTGGGTGACAGAGTGAGGCTCCAACTCAAAAATAAAATAAAATAAAATAAAATAAAATCTGGTCATTCCTTTGCTTAAATGTAGTCACTTACCAACCATGCTCAGCCTGGCATACCAGACCCTGTGACCTCTTCCCTGCCTGCCTTCCAATCTCCTCGCCCACCACAGTCCTCAAAATGTGGTCCCTGATCCCACATCACTTGGGAGCTTGTCAGACACGCAAGTTATTGTATTCCACCTCAGATCTGCTGACTCGGAGACTGAGTTTTGGGGGGAACCGTAACCTGTGTGTTAATAAGCCCTAGGCCGTTTCCTGTACGAGGTTTTCTAACTGAATGTTTCCTTTATTTTTTAAAGACAAGGTCTTGTTCTATCACCCAGGTTGGAGTGTAGTGGTGTGATCATAGCTCACTGCAACTTCAAACTCCTGGGCTTAGTGATCCTCCCACCTTGGCCTCTCCAGTAGCTGTGACTACAGGCACACCTCCATGCCCGGCTATTTATTTTATCTATCTATCTATCTATCTATCTATCTATCTATCATCTATCTATCTATCTTTGAGTTGGATTCTCACTCTGTGGACCAGGCTGGAGTGCAGTGGCACATTCACAGCCTCTGCAGCCTCGACCTGCTGGTCTCAGGTGATCCTTCCACCTCTGCCTTCCAAGTAGCTGAGACCATAATGTGCATGCCACCATACCCAGCTAAACGCCCGACCCTAATTTTTCATTTTTGTAGAGTTGGGGTCTATGTTGCCCAGGCTGGTCTCCAACTCCTGGCCTCAAGCAATCCTCCCACCTCAGCCTCCCCAGTAGTTGGGATTACAGGTGTGAGCCACCCTATCCGGCCTCCTTCCAGATTTGTTCTTTAAGAGTCAGCTGGCTCTGTTTGCTATCTACGTTCTTTTGGAATACTTCTATGGCAGTATGAACCAATATCCCACCATAAGTGGCTACATCAGGTGCTTTTCCGCAGTGGTGAGCCATTTCTCATCCCACGCACAATGCCAGTCTCAGGGTAGGTGTGCTAAATCAGGGGTCTCCCACCCCCAGTCCATGGTCTGTTAGGAACTGGGCTGCACAGCAGAAGGTGAGTGGCAGGAGCGAAGCTTCATCAGTGTTTACAGTCACTCCCCATTGCTCACATTATCGCCTGAGCTCCACCTCCTGTCAGATCAGCAGCAGGTTCTCACAGGAGTGTGAACCCTATTGTGAACTGCACCTGGGATCTAGGCTGCGTACTCCTTATGAGAGTCTCATGCCTGATGATCTGAGGTGAAGCTGAGGAGATGATGCTTGTGCTGGGGAGAGGCTGCCAATTCAGACTGACATCAGCAGCGAGGTTTGACTGCATAGCCTCCCTTGCCCCCACCCCATCCAAAGAAAACTGTCTTCCATGAAACCTGGTCCTTAATGCCAAAAAAGGTTGGAGACCACGGCTCTAAATGTGTGGAATCTTAAGGACAAGCTTTCTGGAGTCAGGAGATTAGAAGAGGAAGACTTATGATTCTAATTTTCAAAATAGGACGTGAGCAAGAAGGTATGAAACGCCCCCACCCACCATCAAAGCTGACAGTATACCCTCAGAGGCAGCCAACTCCCAACTGGCTAGTTCCCTTTTTCGGGACCACATTGAGGACTTGAAACTTCCCCCCACAGAAGCCACCGTCCCTCAGCACAAGACAGAAAGAACGAGAAACAGGACTGCACATCGCCCCTTCAGAGGACGCCTTTATTGTAACATAAAATACACAATTCTGTGACTGCCCCAAATTGTACACAATACTTTTTGGGTGGCTATGTAACTAATCTGCCTCGACACTAAAATATGTATGAAATAATTTCACAAAGTTTTAAAAAGAAAAATTATAAAAAGTATACTTTCTTTTTAAGTTATCTTTGCCTCGAGTCTCCCTCTACCCCTTACAAAACCCTGCACATGCCACACACGGCATCGAGACATCTGAGGACGTGTGTATGTCTGGGAGTAGGTGGGAAGCTGAGGGCGTCAATACGTGCCCCTGCCTCTTCTTGGGGTTTGTGGGAACAGGGAAGAGAGAGGACAAAGGGTGCAGAGTGAGCACGCACGCTTTTCCGCGGAAGTCTCCCCAGCCCTAGGCAGAGCCTCGTGAAACCAAGGACAGTTCGGCCGCCAGGACCCCTGCGCTCAGGGAAGCCATGCTCTCTGGGCCTCTGCCCCAAAACCCGACGCCAGCTGCAAAGTGAGCTCAGGGCAGCCCGGGACTGCCAGGCTGACCCCTCCCAGCCCCCTGACCAGGGCTGCTGGAACAGAGAGGGTGGTCTCAGAGGCAGGTGCTGGTCAGCAGCTCTGAGTGATGGGCAGGGAAGGGCTCTCCAGGCCGGGGCCCAGGGCGGCCGAGTCAGACTTCCTCTCACCCTTCCCTGGCGCACCCATCCACAGCCAAGATTTTCCTCAAATCTTGAGGGGTCGGGTAGGGCCTGGCAGCCTCCTGCTTTGATGCTGGTACTCATGGAGGGGCCAGTCTGCTCCTCAGAGGCAGAGAGATTCTACTGCCTGGCATAGAAAAATAAATCAGTGTATGAAACCAAGCCAAGGCAAACAGCAGCGTTTAAAAAGTCATCTTCCAATAAATAATTTACTATGAGGAACAGTTTCCTCTAACAGCAAAACACTGGTCAATTCAGAAGCTGTTTTTGTAAAAAAAATATCTGTTTATTTACCCACATGTATAAAAATAAGGTTTTAGGGCCATCCTCTCCCAGGTATGGCCACGCCCTTGTTTTGGAGGGGCCGGGTGGCCTTGGAGGCCTCACCCGTAAGCTCTACCACTCACTTCCTTCCCTGCTGCCTGCCACGGCCCACTCCCTCCTTCTGGTGCAAAGCCACTGAAACTGTGGGACAATCAAGCTGATGGGTCCATATCTTGTTCTTATAGTTAACCAAACTTCCTGGCAAACCTGCTGACTGCATTCCCCCAGAGGATCAGTGCCCACCGCCCAGCACGCCACAGCAGGTGGCCTCTGGCCTAGCAGGCTGGCCCAGGTCACCACACTCCTGTCTCCTCCTCAAGACGTTGCGTGTGAGCAGTGTGGGCAGACCAGGTGCTTTGGGTGTGAGGGACCCAGGACCCGAAGCAGGAAGGGAGAGTTTTGATGTCAGATTAAAGTGGGAAGGAAAAAAACGAAAAAGCGCCAATTTAGAAACAAAAACACCATTCAGCATTTGCAAAAAGCCATCATAGAGAAGCCTTGGGAGAGCCTCGAGCCTGTCTGCCAACTCGGAGAGAGGAACAGAGGCCAAGACAGCGGCTCTCCTGGGGAACTGGGCACCGTCTCAGCACCGGGGGTCAGGCTGGGCACCCCATGCCGACCAAACATGCTCTCGGTCACATGACCCTCTTTTCCCCCCTCAACTTTGTGCACATACGTGGTACCAAGCAGCAGTCCCTGGCAGGGCCGGGTGGGAGAGAGGGAACAGAGAGAACAGCAAGGTGGGCTGAGTGTGATGTAGAAAGTCCCCCATCTGAGAGCCCGTGACCTCCCTGGCCCCCACAGTCTGCGTGTGCCCAGTCCTACCTAGGAACACAGGCTTGGCAGAGGGAGAGGGAGGACGGGCTTTGTTACAAGGCGGCTGTCTACGTCTCAGAAGAAAAGCAGAGACGATCTCGGTTAGGTGTCAATCGCCTAGAAGGCAGAGTGACTCTAGTAGGCTCACTAGAGAGATGGTATTGTCCCACCCACCCCCGTCCTCCTCTTACTTGGACAGCCACGTGTCAAAGTCCAGTCACTCCCGAGATACACGACCAAGTGCCAGTCACAGGACACACCACCCTTCTGCACAGAGTGAAACCAAGCGTGGCCTCTGCTCGTGGCCCCTGAGTGGCAGCTGACTCCGGACAGCACAAGGGAGACACACCACAGCGTGCACACACACACACGCGCACACACACACACACACTCACACACACTCCCTTCACGGTGCCACCGTGCACAGAAACACTAAAGTCACAACTAGTATGAACACTTCACATTATGAGTATTGTTTCCAAAGATAAGCGATTCATGGAATTAGAACATCCACAAGAGTGATTCCTCGGGCGAGGACGAGAAGGCTGGCGTCGGGGAGGCCGCGGGGTCATGACTGTGCGTGTGGGATCCACTGGCTGTCCATGGGCCGGCACAGCAGCTCCTCCACCCGGCGTGCCACGTCCATCGTGTCTTCCAGGTCAAAGTCCCCGTCGGTGTCAAGGACGGAGTCGGGGCTTGGGAAGGAAAGGAGAGATTAGGGAAGGGAAGGTTGTCAGAGATCACCAAGCCCTGTGGGCAGGAGGCCTACGACAGCCTGTTCTGCAGCTGGAAATTCTGGGAAAGACCCCTAGCCCACTGCTGGGAGACAAGCTCTCTGCTGGCTACTGGTACAGAGAGACTTGGACTAAAAGACCCCAGTCGCCTCTAATGCTGGCTGTCTAGACACACCAAAGCCCCTTTCAGTCACCATGTGGAGCACCATGCAAATCTCCATTCTGAGAGTGGGAGCAGGTGACATTTGTCCAAGCCCACTCTAAACCACCAGCCACTTCTGGTCACATCTTTCCCTCCCATGGCAGGGTCCAGGATGGCAGCCTCGGATCTGGAGGAGTGCCATGCTCCCCTCAGCCCTTCAGGGGCCCAGCCTGGGGCCCTGTTCCCGGTTCCTCCCCCGCAGGCCCCCTTGAGGATACCACCTACTTCTGGGGGTACATGTTATAGTGAGCCTGGGGGCACACGGCTGGGGAGGGGGCCTGGTCCATGTATGTGGCGCTGGCCCCAGCGTCTGCAGATGCGCTCACAAACCTGTGGGAGGAAGAGGACAGAGACTCAGCTGCTGGAGAGGCCAGGGCAGCTGTCTTGGGAGGGGACCAGGGGCATTTTTGTGTCTTTCTCGGGGTGCAGAAAGACAAAGTGCCCCACTTGGCCCTGGGGCTCCAGTCGCAGGAGTGGGGCCCTGGGTGCAGGCCACAGCATGGCTGAGTCCAGGTCCCTCCCCAGAGCTGAGGCAGGTTTCCCGGGGCCCTGGAAAGGGAGGGGTGGCCATGTCTGGGTAGGAGGCCAGAGCCACCTGGACACTTACTCAGGGACCACTTGCTTGATCTGTGGCTTTACGTATCCGTCGACTGCTTTGGCTGCCGAGGGGAGAAGGGTGGTGAGAACCAAAGTCTCAAATGAAATAAAACGTGATCTTCTTCAAGAATCACACACCTTGGTGGGGTGCGGTGGCTCATGCCTATAATCCCAGCACTTTGGGAGGCAGAAGCGAGAGAACTGCCTGAGCCCGCACATTCAAGACCAGCCTGGACAACTTGGTGAGACCTTGTCTCTACAATAAGTAAAAAATTAGCCAGGCACGGTGGTGTTCACCTGTGGTTCCAGCTACTTGGAAGGCCAAGGTGGAAGGATAGCCTGGGCCCAGCAGGTTGAGGCTGTGGTGGCTGTGAGCGTGCCATTATATATTATGAGTGAAACTCTAACTCAAAAAATAAAAATTATTTTACTTGACCCTTAGTTTCCTTATCTGTAGAATGAGGATAATAGTATTTCATAGAGCTGTTTTGGGATTAAGTGAGATACTATGTGAAACGTGTTCAGAAAAATACCCAGCACATAGTAGGCATCCAACAGGTGCTAGCTGCTATCATTATTTGATTATTTTACTTAATTATTGTCATACGAAAAGATGTTTGGGCTTACCTAGAATGAAAGAAAGGAAAATAAGACCAATACAATACCATTTTTATGCCAATCAGACTGACAGACATGCCAGTGACGACAATGTAGGGTGGGCAGGAGGACAGAGCAGCAGACCCCCGGCCGACATCTTGGGAGTGGAAAGGGAGTCTGCTTTCTCGAGGGCAACTCTGGGAAGATGTGCCAGAAAGCTTAAAAAGTACATACCCCTTGATGCCAATTCTGCTTGAGGAACTGATCTTTAGGAAACAGTTGAACAAGATGCGTGTGCCAGGCTATCTCAGCATCAATCACAACCAAAATGTGAGTAACTTAAATAGTAAGTATCTTTTTATTGAGTTGGGGGTTTCACTCTGTTGCCCAGGTTGGAGTGCAGTGGCAGAATCACAGCACACAGCAGCCTCGACCTCCTGGGCTCAAGTGATCCTCCTGCCTTAGGCTCTTGAGTAGCTGGAACTACAGGCACCCGTCACCATGCCTGCCTAATTTTTTTTTTTTTGAGTTGGAGTCTCACTCTGTCGCCCAGGCTGGAGTGCAGTGGCATACTCACGGCCACCACAGCCTCGAACTGCTGGGCTCAAGCGATCCTTCTGCCTCAGCCTTCCAAGTAGCTGGAACTACAGGCACGTGCCACCACGCCCGGCTTATTTTTTGATTTATTGTAGAGATGAGGTCTCACCAAGTTGCCCAGGCTGGTCTTGAACTCCTGAGCTCAGGCAATCCTCTCACCGTGGCATCCCAAAGTGCTGGGATTATAGGTGTGAGCCACCATGCCTGGCCTTTTTAAAAAAAATTTTTCCTAGAGACAAGATCTTGTTATGTTGCCCAAGTTAATCTCTAACTCCTGGGTTCAAGCAATTCTCCCGCCTTAGTCTCCCAAAGTGTTAAGATTCCAGGCATGAGTCAC
>CAUYQG010042005.1:0-28378 GCA_963574415.1 Tarsius wallacei
GTGAGTGGATTGCCTGAGCCCGCGGGTTCGAGACCCGCCTGGGCAACTTGGCGAGACCTCATCTCTACAATAAATCAAAAAATTAGCCGGGCGTGGTAGCGCGCGCCTGTAGTTCCAGCTACTTGGAAGGCTGAGGCGGAAGGATAGCCAGAGCCCAGCAGGTCGAGGCTGCGGTGGCCGGGCGCGGCCACTGCAATCTAGTCTGGGCGAAAGAGTGAGACTCCAACTAAAAAAAAAAAAAAAAAAATTTTTTAAATGTAAGCAAGTGACTGTCTTTACACTCTTAGTCAAAATCAGGAAGAATATATTTGGAAAATTGCTAGACTAGATAGCTAGAATCACTTGGAAATTGTCCAATTCCAAGATAAAACTGCTTCTTCATTTAAAAGAAATGAACAATCTCTCAATTGACTAATCACAAATGTTTGGTAAAATGGATTAAAATTAAGAATAGAAATACTGAATTAACAGTTTAGAATCGCAAACAGGTTCACTGGTCTTTAGCAATGTTATTCAAAATTTTTCTTTGCTAGATTTGTTGTGGCCACAGCAAAGTATTATTTATTTTTTCTTTTCTAGTTACAAATTTTTCATCAATTTCACTAGAATTTGTTACATTTAAATTATTTATAATTTATATTTTATTTATAATATTTATGGATTCCTTAATGTTTTAAAATGTGCTTTATTCATATTTTAATAGCATTATTGAGGCATAGTTGATCTACAATGAAATGTACACATATAAAATGCACAACTTGATAAGTTTTAACACATATACACTCTTAAAGTCTTTATAACAATCAAGATAGTGAAAATAAACATTCATTGCCTCTGAAAGTTTCTTTGTGCTCTTTGAAAGGAGCGATCACAATCCATGGCAAACCTCCTCCAAGGAAACCACTGATATACTTTCAGTTGTATAGATTACTTTACATCTTCCTGAGTTTTATATAAATAGAATCAAAAAACGTACTGTTTTTTGACTAGCTTCTTTCCCTCAGTATAAGTATTTTTAGAGTCATCAGTGTTGTGTGTACCAGTAGTTCATTACATTTTATTGTATGGACATACCATAATTTGGTTATCTAGTCACCTGTTGATGAACATTTGGGCCATTTCCAGTTTTTTGACTATTAAATATAACAATTCTATGAATGTTTGGGTACAAGTCTTTGTATGGTTATATACTTCTGTTTCTCTTGGGTACATGCCTAGGAGTGTAATGGCTGAATCATATGCCAGGTATCTATTTAACTTTTTAAAAACCTGCCAAATTATTTTCCATATAGGTAGTACTCATGCCATTTTACATTCCCAACAGGAATATATAAGAATCCCAGTTTCTCCCTACCATCAACTTTATCAAAAACCAGTTGTTCATGTAGACATAGATTTATTTCTGGACCCTCTACTCTGCTCTGTTGACTTATTTGTTTATAGCTTCATGCCAGTTCAATCCTGTCTTGATGACTGTAGTATCATAATAAATCTTGAAAGCAGATAGTGTTATTCCTTTACGTTTGTTTTTTTTTTCAAGTTGTTTTAGTGATTCCGTGTTCTTTATATTTGCATATGAGTTTTAAAATCAGCTTGCAAATTTTTTCAATGAAATCCTGATAGGATTTGAACTGGCATTGCACTTAATGCATGGATAAGTTTGAGCAGAATTGACATCTTAACCATTTTGAGTCTTCTGACTGATGAAAAGGTATAGTTCTCCATTTATTTAGGTCTTCTTTATTTTTTTCTCAATGTTTTTAATTTCTATATTGTGAGTTACATTGCTTGATTTCAAATATCAAACTGAACTTGAATTACTGACATCACCTCTATTCAATTACAATGTGCTCTGATATTTATCATTCCCTTTCTTCTAATTTAATTTTTATGTCTTCTAGTTTCTTAAAGTGAAACTTGGTGTTATTAATTTGAGATGCTTTGTCTTTTGTAATGTCAACATAGAATGCTATAAATTCCAATCTAAGAACAGCTTTAGTGTCATCCTATAGATTTTGATATGTTTATATTTTAATTGCCATTTAGTTAAAAATGTTTTTTTATTTCTCTTTTGATTTCTTTTTTAATCCATGGATCATATGATTTTCAAATATTTGGGACCAAATTTTAATTCTAATTCATTTTAGTCAGAGAAATACATTGTGGTAGTTGAATCATTTTAAATTCACTAAGACTTATGCCCTAGAATATATCTTGGCAAATATTTTATGTATAATTAAAATGGATATGCATTGTCCTGTTGATGGGCAGAGTGTACTATAAATGGCAATTAGTTTCCTCATATGCATGTCCTGATCAGTGCTCTGATGAATACTTGAGAAATACCTTACGCAATCCTTTGGGGTTTGTGTGTATCTATCTCCTTTCCAGAATACTGTTTTGAATTCTTAAAGTCTCATTATCCTTTTACTATCATTCTCATTTCCACACCTTATGGAGTTCACCAGTTCCATCTGGGCTCTCCTTTGTTAAGCTATGGCCTAGAAATTCTCTGAAGACAGTAAGTTGATGCAAATTTAGAGCTCTCTTTATTTGTTTATCATCTCTCTGGGATCCTTGTACTTATTGCCTGATGTTCAGTGTTTTAAAAATATTTGTTTCATACATTTGTTTTTGCTACTTGTTACTGTTTCAGTCAGGAGAGTAAATTCAGTCACTGTTTCTCTGTCTTAGATGGAAGCAGAAGTCATATGCCATGTTCAAAACAGGAACTCTACAAAGGTGCTTAAAAGATGACACAGGGAAAGTAGTATTTGCATGACTTGCTGGTAGTAATATCTGTCATTACAGTTCCAATTTAGGTAGAAATGTAGTTGTTTTTCATTATTCAATAAATTTTGTTTCCTGAAGTTTGAAATGCAGCTATAAAAACAATTCTTTTAAATTGAAGCATTGACAATAAGAACACAAATGATTCTATTTTAAAAGTGGGACTTATGTGCATGCACTGTAGCAAAACTCAAATCAAATATCAGCTTGGAATAATCGAAAGCTGAAAATTCTCATCTTTGTCCCTCATATTTCCTTATTTTATTTAGCAGGAAAAAAGTTCCTTCCAAAGATGGTGCTCCTTAGGAAACGATCAAGATCCATAAAGGATTTAGGTAATCTCTTTATATTTTATGTAGAAGAACTACATCCGTTCCACGGTAGCTCAGAAATACTACTGTATGATACAGTTCCTCTACCTAAACAAAATAAAGCCAACATTTCATATATCATACTACGTTAAAAAAAAAACAAATTTGTAAATATATACTATAATTTTAAAAGCTATACAGATAGCAATGGTATAGTAGGATATAAAATTTTCAAAGGGAAGCAATAAATATTCATCATTTTAATAAAATATTGTCAGTATTATCGCACTTTGTATGAAGATCACAAGCTTCCTAATTTTATATGAAATTATTCTCACTGATTTCTTTTGAAATAGATACCATGAGAATCATATATATAGTTAAAACTCTTCAAAACCTTTAGGCTTGTTAAGCTCAATGAGTTTATATAAAATAGAATCCTGCCATTTTTCCCTTTTCTTTTTATTTTTTTATTGGCCTCCTAGGATTTATCTTAATAAGGTTTCAACATATTGTTTGATGTCATCATTTTATTTCAGCTTATTAGGAGATTAGAAGTAACAACTTTCCAACAATCTTCCAAATTTATAAACTTTTGGTTGAGCTAATTATTAAAATGGACATACTCTAGATGGAAAACTTAGACTACTTAGTATGACAAGGCACATATTTACATTAAAAAATATATTTTAAAGCTATTTCTTCTCTGAATAAAAACAAAGCTAATGGACCCCTTTTTTTCATCCCCGTCATTAGCTTTAGAGAATCTTTTAACTTCTTATGTCCCACAGTCTCAATTGTCGAAATAATAATCCAGTTTGGCTGTTTTACAACATGGATACTACATAGTCAACAGTTTCAGAACAAACGGGAATGCAAAAGATCACCAGAATTATATTCACCCTTTAAATTAACTTACTGCTTAAATTAAGATATTAAATGTCACTTTTTTCAGCAAATATTTGTTTATTCATTCAGAAGGCATTTGCTAAGCTCTTATGTCTATTAGGAACTCTTTTATGTACAGTGGTTATATCAAGGCAAAAGATAGAAAAGGGTTACTGAATTCATGAAACTTCTACTATATTGGAGAAGACTGCCAATGACTGTGATAGTTATTGTGATACATCTTAAGAAAGAAACTAAAAAGGTAATATGACAACAAGTACTTCTGGTGGAGAGCTACTTTGGATGAGGTGGTCAGAGAAAATCTCCTTTAAGAAGGGATATTTAACCCAAGACATGTAAGATTATGAAGTCAGTCAAAGAATAAGCATTTTGTACATACGGGAAAACAAGCGAAAAGGCCTAAAATAGCAAAGTTGAGATAATCTAGGAACAGAAAGCTAATATTTGTGAGTCATGATAAGATGAAAGACATGAGTTGACTGAACATAACAGTGGGCTTGAAGACAGGAACCATATCATAGAGGCTCATGAGTGCCATTTGAGAAGTTTGGTTTTATAATAAGTGTAATATGCTGTAAGCAGAAAGTGACAGAACACTCAGGCATCCAGAAAAAAATCCAGATCCCAAGATACTTCCATTTTATCAATCAACATTTTTAATACCACGCTTTCTCTTATAAAACTCAAAAATACCCACAAAGGGCTTAATTTTTCTTTTGAAATATGTTTGGGTTATGGTCCAAAAGAAAGCTTTGAGCTGTGAAATACTTGAACAAAAGTTATGCAAATGGAATGAACAGAGCAGTTGTGAAGATGCAGTCAATGTTCAATAATGTTACTATTTTATGTCTAATCTGCCAATTGAATATGCAGATAAGCAGACTCCACTAGAAAGGTATTCAATTCAGTACATTTTTTGAGTGCATAATATTGTACTGGTTTTCTAAGAGGTACAAACATGGGTATGACAGAGTTTCCATTTTAAATGAATTAAGAGTCCAGTGGGAGGAAACAAGCTATGAATAGTGGGCCTAAAAATCAAAATATATTTTATTTACTTTTATCAAAGTTTTGTTTCTAGAACTAATTTATTATAAGATCTTGACCACGAAATAGCATTTGTCCTTAAGCAAACATTTCATGATAAGCTTAATTTTAAAAATAAATAAAGGATAAGAGATACCTCCGTGATTTAGAGATCATTATTTGGACTTCTGGTTTACGCTTAAGTGCTGATGGTAGACTCTTCTCACATACTTTTGCTGTTTTGCAATTATTTTCACCTGAATTAAAATCTTCTTTATAAGTACTTGACAAAATCTCTTTGATAACCATATGACATATGCTTTACTACCCCCCCAACAAGTAGATTGGAATTATAAAATACATGCAAAATAATTCTTATGGCATTACAATTTGTAGTTTGGTGTAGAATGGATTGAAATACTGTTGCAAAATTGAATGTACACTAAATTTATGGCAATAAGTCAAAAATGCATCCATCAGAAAATATAGACACTTAATTAAATAAAAATAATTAAATAATACTATGATTTATGTAAGCAATACACACACACACACACACACACACACACAATTTTATGCTCACTAATTCCAGCCATAACTATGCAAGGAACAGGCATATGTCCTAAGGTCAAAAGAAATCACCTAAAAAGAAATAAATTGCTGTATTTGGAAGGTTGACTCAGGCTGAGTGAATTATTTTCTTCTCTAAAAATCTCATTAATTTCATCATATTGTTTTATAATTTTTTTTTCAAAATGCCATTTCTCTTTAGCAAGACCACATTAGACAGTCTCTGAATTATGATATGCTACTTTTGGATTTTCATGTTTAAACTGAAACAAATATATTTTACTATCTATATATTGCATGAATACTCTAGGAACATTAACGCCAACCATAATAATTTAAATGGGACTTTTAAAACTTTTATTGTTTCCAGAAGATACCTTATTGAAAAAGGCACATGACTTACAGTCATATTTATGACATCGCTTTATTTCTTTCTATAAATAAAATGTCTTTCTCATGGTCATTAAGTGTAATTTTTTAGGTATTGGTACTGTTATTTTAATAGCAGGACACCAGATTTTAGGCACTAAGGTAACTAAAAGTAATTTGTTTGAATCACAAGTTTCATTCAAAGAAATTCATCACATTCGCATGTAGCAATCTCTTACTTTAAAAAGAATTCTGCTGAATAGCATGGATAAAAAAAGTTTTATGCTGTTCTTACATGCAATCATGTATCGATATAGAAATCCAAGTGCTAATGGTATGTCTAATGGCACACAAATGTACAATGAACAATATACACACACAGCCATACACACACCCCTTAGACTCTTGCTGCCTTTTGTTTTATTAATTAAGCCCTAATTTCTCTATGGTTTACTTTGATCATAAATATAGTGCCATCTGTTTGTTTATTTTCAGTTACACTGATTCTTCTTTCAACCTTTGGAAGATTAGACATTAAGCTGTGGAAGGATATGGTTAGTTCTATAGCATTTTCCACCAGAAATGCTCTTCCCCTGCTTTCCATCTTCCATCCACTCCCTAAAGCTCTGTACAACTATTTTTTTCTTTATTTAGCCTATTAAAGATTCTAGCAAACTACTCTTTCTTTTATTCTGACAACTGGCTTTAACCCATACTCTTTTGCACATGATCTAACATTATTGAGCATCCCCTACAGGCCAGCCATTAATGCCAAGAACGGGTGAAAGTAAGACAAATATAACATAGACTCTATACAACCAGGAGTTGCATAAGGAATTAGACAGCATGATATTGGATGAAGCTCAGATTCTGATTTATTTAGTCAGCAAATATTTATTCAGCAGCTATAATTTGCCAGGGTCTGATCTATGCAATTAGTACATATGTAGGCATAATTTTTGCCTTTAAAAAGATTACCAACTACCTTAGGTTCACTGCTAAATAACTTTGGGCAAACATGATTTAGCCTATGTATCTAGTTTTCCCATTTAAAAAATCAATGTAATGATACCTTCAAAAATTATTTTGATAATTCAATAAAATAATGAACACGAAAGTTAGCTAGTCAATTTAAAGAGCTAAATAAATTGCCAAGAACTTTTCATTGTTTTTGGTATTTTTCTTCAAATTTTTTAAGTGCCTGAATTTTATTTCTCCAAGAAGACAGCAAAGTTCTTGAATGCAGAAGCTGTCAAATATTTCTTGGTAGCCACTACACACTTTGAACAGTTTTAGTAATATGGTAGTTTATCCAATGAGTATAGCTTAATCTAAGGTGCATTATCAAGTTATAGGAAGATAAATATTTCTACTTCACTTCCTTCATAGACATGCACAAAATGACTGATAATCAGACTCAGTAGAAAAGTTTAAAATGACTTTAATTTTTTTCTATGAGTTGACCTATAAAGAAGACCGGAATCATTTAAGCGACAGAGGACTAGTGGGGCCAAACAGGTATATTAATTCTCGGATGGAATTAAAACAAACTGCTCGTCTTTTGTTGTGGCAGACAAATCTTTATAGATATTTCACAATTCAAGAGTCTTTACATAAAGGTCCATCAGCAACCAAGGAATCAATTTTAAAGCTTCCTTTGACTTTAAGTTTGTTCTAAAATTCCACAGAAACTGTAAAGGACTTGGGTCACATGACTATTTTCCTATATATCAGAAAGATAAGACAATTTATCATATAATCATATATCATATGATATGGACTTAGATTATAAATATATTCTTTCTCACTATTTGCTTAATAGAAACTCAACTAAAATTAGTTGAAGTTAATGTAAAAGTTAAGTCCCTTTTTAAGTCCCTTCCACATTTTGTGGAAAGGAGAGTCAATCTATCTGAATTTTTTTTTTTTTTTTTTGAGTTGGAGTCTCACTCTGTCGCCCAGACTGGAGTGCAGTAGCTGCTCTCTGCCACCGCAGCCTGGGCTCCGGCGATCCTTCCGCCTCAGCCTTCCAAGTAGCTGGGACTACAGGCGCGTGCTACCACGCCCGGCTAACTTTTTGATTTTATTGTAGAGATGAGGGATCGCCAAGTTTCCCGGGCGGGTCTCGAACTCAGGGGCTCAGGCAATCCACTCACCTTGGCCTCCCAAACCGCGGGATTACAGGCTGAGCCACTGAGCTCGGCCTGAATTTTCTTTTTTAAAGGGTTGTTTATTTTTTCTATTTGATTTTTTAAATTTTTGACTTTTATGGATTTAAGGGGTACAAATGCAGTTAAGTTACAAGGATATATTATGTAGCGGTGAAATCTGGGCTTTTAGTGTACCTATCACCTGAATAGTGTGCATTGTAACCCATAGGTCATATTTCAAACCTCACTGTGAATAGTGCTGTGATTAACATAAGTGCAGGTGTGTGTTTGGCAAAATGATTTATTTTCTTTTGGATGGATACCCAGTAGAGGAACTGCTAGATCAAAGAATAGTTCTCTTTCCACTTTTAAGCCTTTGTTTTTTCCACGTTGGATAGTCTCCTTAGTGAGGTCTCTTCAATGTGCTTCCCAGGAGTATTCTGAACCTCTTGAATCCAGGTGTCTAGACCAGGAAAGTGTTCCTAAATTATTCTCTCAAATAGGTTTTCTATACTTTTTTACTAATCTCTTTGAAATACCAATAACTCGCTGGTTTAGACACTTTATATCAGGGGTACTCAACCCTTGGGCATGAACCAGTACCGGTCCATGGCCAGTTAGGAACCAGGTGGCACAGCAGGAAGTGAGTGGTGAGGAGCAGAGCTCTGCCTTCTGTCAGATCAGTGGTGGCATGAGATTCTCATAGGAGCACGAACCCTATTGTAAACTGCACAAGCAAGGGCTCTAGGTTACCCGCTCCTTACAGAGTCTAACATCTGATAATTACCCGCCACCCTCTCCCATCTGTGGAAAAATCATCTTCCACAAAACCAGTCCCTGATGCCAAAAAAGGTTGGGAGCCGCTGCTTTATATAATCTCATATTTCTTAAAGGCTGTGTTCATTGAATACGTTTTTTTTCTTTATTTTTGTCTAAGTAGTCTAATTTGAAAGACCTGTCTTCCAGTGCTGAAATTTTTTCTTTTGCTTCATCTAGCCTATTGTATTTTTTAATTTCTTCAAATAATTTCATATTTCCAGAAGTTCTTTTATTTTTTTAATTATCTATCTCTTTCATATACTGAATTGTTGCTCTGATTTCTCTGTATTGGTTTTCTACTTTCTCATGGATCTCGCTGAACTTCTTTAAAAATTAATATTTTGAATTCTTTATTCTTTATTTGTTATTTCAAATATTTCATTTCCCATGGATCTCACTGAACTTCTTTAAAAAGTAATATTTTGAATTCTTTATTTGTTATTTCAAATATTTCATTTTGGTTAGGAACCATTGTTGGACAGTTAGTGTGATTCTTTGGGGATGTTGTGACACTCTGTTTTTCATACTTCCAGAATCATCTCTCTGGGCCTTTCTCATCTGGATAAGTTATCTCTTCTTATTTTTGAACTTACCTTTGTTGGGATGGGATTTTCCTATTTTGAAAATGTGACCACACTGTGTGTTGAGCCTTTGCCTTTGCTTCTGTGGGCTTACAATTGACAAAGACTCCGTGTAAGTTCACTTGGTTACAAATAGCCTTTTAATGGTGGTTTTCTTAAATGCTGGTTGTAGTAATGATGTACTTGGTATGCCAGGGGGCTCACTGCCTCCCACTAGGCCAGCATGGTGGAGATCTCAGGAAATTTATGTTCCCAGTGTTGTTCACTTGTGTCAGTGGATTTTTCTACTGGCTTGTGCAATTCAACCTCCAGGCCCCAAGGTAACAACTGGCTGCTGCCGACACAAATGGGTATATGCTTGATCTTGCTTACTCTGAGAAACTCACTGTTGCCTCAGGCACTGGGCTGTCCTGTGTAATGCACACTGGCCTGAGTTCTCTGCTTTGCCCCAGAAGAAGGGGACAAAGTTGGGTGAGTTGCACCAGGCAGGCCTGCCTATGTGTCCTCAAGTGGCAATCATAAGCATTAGCTTCAAGTGGGGGTCCATGGGGTAGCTGCCAAGCACCCAGAGATTTGCCAAGGCATGGAGTGGAGAAACCTCTGCAAGTTCTCTGCCCAAGTAAGGAGGGGGAGAGGAGCTAAACTCTTAATCTGAAAGAGTGAGTGCTTCAAATACCTGGAAATACATCTGGAGAGGGAGCAGAGAGGGCATTGCTACACCGAGATCTCTGCATAAGATGGGATGGGTGGCTCAGGCTACTGTTCCAGGCGAGTGGATGCACGGAATGCTTGGAGTTATGCCTGGGTTTGGAGCAGGGAGGGTGCTGCTGCACCAACATCTCGGTGAGAAAAGGAGGGGCAGCTCCGGCTCCTGATCCAGGTAAGCAGATGCACTATTATTTTATTTTTAATTGGCAAATAAGGATTGTATATATTTATGGAGTAAAATTGGTCTTGATACAAATACACATTGTGTGATGACCAAATCAGGGTAATCAGCATATCCATTGCCTCAAATATCATATCTTTGTGGTGAAAATATTTAAAATCCTCTCTTTTAGCTATTTTGAAATATACATTATCATTAACTACAGTCACTGTACTATGCAAAGAGCACCAGAACTTCCTCCTATCTAACTGAAACTATGCACTCCTTGAACAATGTCTCCCTTTTCCCCTTTCCCCAAATCCGTTCCCGGTAACCAACGTTCCATTCTCTACTTCTATGAGTTGCACTGTTTTAGAGTCCACATATAAATAAGGCCACATGGTATTCATCTCTCTGTTCTTGGCTTATTTTACTTAATGTCTTCAAAGTTAATCCATGCTATCAAAACAGAATTTTCTATTTTTGACAGCTGAATTGTATTCCCTTGTGAATACATCCCACATTTTTAAATCAGTTAATCCACTGATGGACACTTAGGTTGTTTCCATATCATGGCAATTGTGAATATTGTTGTAATCCACATGGGAGTGCAGATATCTCTTCAACATACTGATTTCCATTTCTTTGGGTAGATACTCAGTTAAGAGATTGCTAGGTCTTTTAGTAATTCTATTTTTAGGTTTTTGAAGAATATCCACACTGTTTTCCAAAATGGCTATATACACCTACAATATATAAGGGTTCTCTTTTCTCTACATCCTTGTCATCACTTGTTATCTTTTATCTTTTTGATAGTAGCCAATCTAACAGGGGTAAAGTGATAACTCATTGTGGTTTTAATTTTCATTTATTTTATGATTAGAGATGTTGAGCTTTTTTTCATGTATCTGTTGGCAATTTGTATCTCTTCTTTTGAGAATTGTCTATTCAAGATCTTTGAATAGGGTTTCTTGTTTTCTTTTCAACAGGGTTGTTTTCTTCTTATTAAGTGGTTGTTTTCCTTATTACATTGTAGATATTAATCCTTTATCTGATACACTGTTTTCAAACATTTTCTCCTTATCTATGGGTTTCTCTTCACTCTGTTGACTGCTTTATTTGCTGTGCAGAAGATTTTTAGTCTGATGTAATCCCATTTGTCAATTTTTGCACCTGATGCTTGTGCTTTTGAGGTTATATTCAAGAAATTATTGCCCAGATCAACATCATGGGACATTTCCTCTATGTTTTCTTTGAGTAGTTTTATAGTTTCATGTCTTGCATTTATTTATTTATTTATTTTGAGTTGGAGTCTCACTCTGTCACCCAGACTAGAGTGCAGTGGCCGCTCCCGGCCACCACAGCCTCGACCTGCTGGGCTCCGGCGATCCTTCCGCCTCAGCCTTCCGAGTAGCTGGAATTGCAGGCGCGTGCTATCACGCCCGGCTGATTTTTTTAATTTATCGTAGAGATGAGGTCTCGCCAAGTTGCCCAGGCGGGTCTCGAACCCGCGGGCTCAGGCAATCCACTCACCTCAGCCTCCCAAAGGCGCGGGATTACAGGCCATGTCTTGCATTTAAAGACTTTAACCTATTTTGAGTTGATCTTTGTATAATGCATAAGATAAGGTTCATTTTTATTATTCTGTATGGAAATAGCCAGTTTTTGCAGCACCATTTTTGGAAAGGACTGTCCTCCCCACATTGTGTTCTTGGCATCTTTGTCAAAAATCAATTCACCAAAGATGTATGGGTTTACTTCTGGGTTCTCTATGTTATTACACTAATCACCATGTTTGCTTTCATGCCAGTATTATGCTGTTTGTATTGCTATAGTTTTGTAATATATTTTGAAATCCAGAAGTTTGATGCCTCCAGCTTTGTTCTCTTTGGTCAAAATTGCTTCAGCTATTCAGGATTTTGCATGGTCCCATATGAATTTTAGGATTTTTTTTCTATTTTAGTGAAGAATGACATTGGGATTTTGATAGGTATTGCATTAAATCTGTAGAATGCTTTGAGTTACATGGACATTTTAACAATATTAATTCTTTCAATCTATGAACATTAGATATCTCTCCATTTATTTGTGTTATCTTTAATTTCTTTCATCAATGTTTTTTATAATTTTCAGTATATGGATCTTTCACTTCCTTGGTTAAATTTATTCCTAAGTATTTTATTCCTTTTGATCATATTGCAAATGAGACTATTTTCTTAATTTCTTTTTAAGACAGTGTGTTGTTCGTGTGTAGAAACACTACTGGTTTTTGTAAGTTTGTTTTGCATTCTGCTACTTTATTAAGTTTGTTTATCAGTTCTAACATTTTTGGTGAGCCTTTAGGATTTTTTAATATATAAGACAACTTCACTTTATCCTTTCCTCTTTGAATGCCTTTTACTTGTTTCTTTTGCCTAATTGCTCTGGCTTGGATTTCCAGTACTATGTTGAACAGAAGTGGTGAGATTAAGCATTTTTGTCTTGTTCCCGATCTTAGAGAAAAATATTTCAGCTTCTCACTATAGATTATGATGATGGTGGTGGGTTTGTTATATATGGTCTTTATTGTGTTGAGGAACATTCCTTCTATATCTAATTTGTTGAGATCTATTGACTGTTCAAAATGATTAAATAGATCTTTTCCAACAATAAAGTCTATTGGCAATGGACTAAGTATTCAAAAAAATTCCATGAAAAGTATTTAATATTCCTAAAAGTCACATTCTTCTTGTGGCACCATATTCTAGATTCAGCTGGGCTTAATAGATGTCACAGGCACAAACAGAATGGTGCACTTTTCTTCTAATCTTGCTTCTTTTTCTATACTCTAGTTTTTGATTCCTGTAAATTGTCTGTTACTTATAAAGACATTGATAGGCAAGGACTTTAACATGTATTATTATGTTTCTGAGAGTTTTGTTAAGTGTATTTCTAGGTCATTCATTTATTCACTAAATATTTGTCAAGTATATAATATTTGCGAAGTATTGTGTTAAACACTGGGGATAGAGCAGTAGACAAAACAGACTGAGTCTCAGCTCCCATAGAACTTAAATTTTAGACAAAGAAAAAAGTAAGTATGCAAATAGGTAAATGACAATATAATTTTAGATAACGACAATGCGAAAAGAAAAAGAGAATAATGGATCATTCAATGATTGGTTAAGAAGGACTCCTTTAGCTAGGATCATCAGGAAAGGCCCCTTTGAAGGCATGGCATTATAACCAGCATACAAATGAGAAGGAGCTATAAAAACTCATTAGAACTCGCAAAATTTAACTTAAAATTAATTCTAGGCCTAAATGAAAAATGCAAAACTATTAAGCTTCTAGAACATACATAGGACAGCATCTAGGCGACTTTGAGTTTGGTGATGACTTTTTAGATACGATGCCAAAAGCACAACTCGTGAAAGAAAAAGATGATAGGTCGTATCTTTAAAATTAAGAACTTTTGCTCTGCCAACATGTTAAGGGAATAAAAAGATAAGCTACAGACTGGGAGAAAATATTTGCAAAACATGTATCAGATAAAGGGCTTATATCAAAAAAAATACGATCAACTTTGAAAATTCAACCATAAGAAAACAAATAATCCAATTAAAAATGGGCAAAAGATCTGCACAGACACTCCATCAATGAAGACATACAGATGGCAAATAAGCATATGAAAAGATGTTTGACATTATATGTCATCAGGAAATTGCAGATTAAAACTACAGTGAGTTATGATCATACACCAATTAGAATGGACAAAATCTGTAATATGGAAAATAGAAAATGCTGCTGAGGATGTGGAGCCAACAAGAAGCAGGAGCACACATTCATTGTTGGTGGGAATGCAAATTGGTGCAGCCACTTTGAAACACAGTTCAGCGGTTTCTTACAAAGCTAAACATACTTTTACCATGTGATTCATCAACAGTCCTCTTAGCACCTAACCCAAGTTGAAAACCTATGTACACACCTGCACATGAATATTTATAGCAACTTTTTTTTGTAATTGCAAAAACACAGGAGCAACCAAGTTATCCCTCATTGGATGAATGGATAAACAAACTGTAGTACATTCATAAGTGGAGTATTATTCAGTGCTAAAAGGAAATAGGTTATCCAGCCATGAAAAGACATTCTAGAATCTTAAAATGAATGAAGTCAGTTTTCAAAAGCTACATACTGTATAATTCCAACCATATGACATTATGAAAAAGGCAAAAATATGGAGACAGTAAAAGGAGTCAGTGTTTGCCAAAAGTTCAGGAGCAGAGAGTGAGAATGAATCAAAGGAGCACATAGGATTTTTAGATACATGATGATATACGTCTTCACAATGCATAGAACTGCACAGTACAAAGAATGAACCCTCATGAGAACTATGGACTTTTGTTAATAATAATATATCAATATTCTTTCACCAGTGATAACAATTGTCACACTAATGCAAGAGGTTAATATTAAGAAAGATGTGTAGGAGGGCATGGAGTTGTGAAGAAGGAGAGGGGAGTATATGAGAATTCTATGTTTTCTGTACAATTTTTCTGTAAACTTAAAATGGTTCTAAAAATACAGTCTATTAATTTAAAAAAATTAGAAGATCCATGGGCAGGGGCAGGGCATTCTAGGCAAAAGGATTAGCAAGCACAGCCGAAATGCACTTGGCAAGCCCATTGCCAGTGTGGCTGGAAGGCGGAGGAGAAAGAAGTGAAAAGCGATGAGGTTCAAAAGGAAGATGCAGCCATGATAGCTCTGAGATGTTTTTCATTTTTTTAAAAGTAGAATGCAAAAATAATCTGGGGTTCTAAATAGGAGATTTAATCTGATTTCCCCAAGATAAATTTGGCTGTTGGAAGAAATATTGATTTAGGGGACAGGAGTGGGACTGCAGACAAGGAAAGGGTTCTCGCAGAAAAAAACAAACAAACAGGAGGTGGTTTTCCTAGTCCAGGCAACTATGCACATTTCTGTAGTTTAAATGTTCTACAGTTCAGTTTCTTGTTTATAATTCTGATAGATGCTACTTTGTGTTTAATTTTAAAGAACAGATTCAATAATTCTGACAAATTGTTTATAGATCTGTTTCTATTGCTAGTATAATTATACCCAGGATGTTATGAACAAAATATTTTTCAAGTGCATTAAAGTATAAAAAATACACTAAAATACTATTCTTTATAAAACAACCTCTTTTGGAAGATGTAGGCACATATGTCTGTGTTGTTGTTCTGTTTTAACTGCACACTCCTTATTTTTACATGCCATTCTATCCGTATTACAGAAGTTAAAAATCATTTGAAGAAGTCATCCCGAGGGAATTTTGCTTCAAATTCCCAAATTAACTCTCTTTTCAGGCAAGTGCTGAGGCGTTGTCCATATGCTGATGTTAAGCCAGAAAGATCCTGGGTTACTCTTTGTTTGTAGTTGTGCAGCTGTAATGTAATTCTGATCTATTCCATAGCCGCTAATGACTCAATACCTGAGACCTTGAAGTGTAACAGTCAAGGTTATTTTGCAATGTGATGCAATAAAATAAAGCATGATCTTCCATATAAGCAAAACTACCCTAAAATCACATACGTAGATACATATGCTCCTATCAAGTGCTTGGAACATAAATGATTTCATTGTAACATACCCACATAGTCACACATGTACACAGTACATACAAAATTTATTGCAAACATTGCAGACAATTCAAAGCAGGTAAAGACATAAACAGTCAGTAATTAAGAATTCACTAGAGAGAATAAAGAGGGGGATTATGCTGAGTCAAGCAGTTAAAATGCAAATATGAAACTTATGCATGTGTGGGGCCACTGCCCCTGTGCCCTCAGTCAACAATCCAATTGAAACCAAACTAAGTTATAAGATGAGTACGTTTTAGAGATTGAATGTACATGATGGTGACTACAGTTAGCGATAATGTAACATATACTTAAAATTTGCTAAAAGAGTAGATCTTAATTGTTCTCACCACAAGAAAAAGATGGTAACGATGTGTGATAGATATATTAATTAACTTCAGTGTGATAATCATTTCACAATGCATTCATATATCAAAACATCACATTGTATACCTTAAATATATACAGTTTTTATTTGCTAATTATACTTCGGTAAAGCTGAGGAAAATAAAATAGCATGATAGAGTTTGTTTAAAAATAAAAAGAATTACAATTTCAACATCAAAATTTTGCTGATTCATAATAGCAGGTCAAGATGTATACAGTAAAAAAAGGTTATTTAAATAGTGAAGCACTGCGTGATTAATCATTTGATCATTTGATCATTAGTCATTTGATACTTGTTAGCTATACTTAATATGTGTTATTATTTATTAGAAGAAATACTTTTGGAGCCAGATAAGACCTTGTGATCACATAGTCAATCCTGGCCCAATTTTATAGAAAAGAAGACTGAGTATGAAGAAAAAATATAATTGCTTTGACATAAATTTTTGTCAAAATTTTGGTTATCATTATCTTTCAAAGCATCCTAAGAACATTTTTTTTTTCTTTTGAGTTGGAGTCTCACTCTGTCACCCAGAGTGGAGTGCAGTGGCAGGCTCCTGGCCATGGCAGCCTCGATCTGCTGGGATCCGGCAATCCTTCTGCCTCAGACTTCCAAGTAGCTGGAACTACAGGCGTATGCCCAGCTAATTTTTGATTTATTGTAGAGACGAGGTCTCACCAAGTTGCCCGGGTGGGTCTTGGACTCGTGGGCTCAGTCAATCCACTTGCCTTGGCCTCTCAAAGTGCTGGGATTACAGGTTGAGAAGAACATTTTTAATGATCAGTTTGTATATCACATAAAAGCCATCAAAAGATTATTTCAGTTCATCTGTGGCAGTTACTGTTTCTTGGTGACTGAAACCGAAGTACCATGTGAGTAAGACAGTGTTTAAAAACACTATTTTCTTCAAAATAATTAAAACAATTTTTAAAAAGTTAAGAAGTGCACACCAAACTAAAATCAATCATAGTCTATAACAGGTAACTCAAGAGATTTTTCCAAACATGGCACACTTTTTAAACATAAAAATTTACTCAAGAAATTGATTCCAAAAGTCTTAATTTGTCTATCCTCATTTCTGAAATTCCCTCTTGCTTCCTCAGTCCATTATATTTTCTAATGATAAAGACAGGTTGAAAAAAGTCTTTCTTATATAATATAGAGTGGATGCTAGAATAAATAAGGGCAGATGTTAAAAATATAAAGTGTTTGGAAATAAGAAAAAATATAAAAGGGTAATAATGACAAGTTCATTACTATGTCATGAATATTGGACATATAATCTAATTAGATGACTAATATGTGTCTAACACTTAGTAAACTATAGTGCCTAAAAGAGAATAAAATAAAAATATGTGAAAATTTTCCTTCACTCGTGACAAAAATAAAACAATCTGTACTTATAGGGATATTTTCCTTATAATTCAACATTATGTCTCGGGTTAAGCAGATGATGCTACCAACAACTTTTGGCTGATATTTGCATTAAAACTGCATAGAGATCTTTCATGAAACAAATTGTTTAACATAACAATTATAAGTGAGATAGTTTAGAATATAATCTTCAAACTCTTGACTATAACTATACATACATACACTCACACACACACATATTTATTTGATTCTTATCTTCCAGGTGATATAAAACAGAAAACTGCTATTGTATAAACACAAAAACAAATCCTTTCTGTTTTCAGAAATTTTGCTTTCGGTATGGTATCTCCTCATAAAACAACTAAATTTAGGGGGAAAAAAGACAGAAAAACAAACAAAAACAAACATCCCCACAACACTACCCAAAGGAACTAAAGGTGAAATGAAAACAAAACAAAAATAACCAAAAAAACCCCAAATAAATAGGTAAATGGAGAGTTAAGGAGAGTGAACACTTGGAAGAAGAAAATAACTCATAGTATGTAGTGCATTTTTGGCTGTTAGCCAAAGAAAAGTGCCAGTCTACACAATAGGAATGAACAAAAACCAATACAAAAATGTGTAGTCTTATTAAAGAACCAGATGATAGAATTTGGGTCAAATATATCTGCCAAAGTTTGTGTGTGTGTGAGTGTGTGTGTGTGTGTGTGTGTGTGTGTGTGTGTATGCAGGAAAGGAGAGAAGGAGAGTCAGAAAGTGGAAGACTATATATACATATGTTACATATATTATATTTACATTTTTCTCAAGTAGCTGGCTGACTCATAAATCAGGTATGCACAAGACTCTAAGCAACCTAGTTATAGTTAGAACAAATGAACTGAGATTTGAATTGCTGACCACTTCAGAGGAGAAAGTTTGTAGTTTTAGTCCATCCAAATCAAAGGCCTACTGAAGTAAAATCAATTGACACTCCTGAGGAAAATATAACAGAATTCAGAGCATCTAT
This sequence comes from Tarsius wallacei, assembly GCA_963574415.1. NCBI lineage: Eukaryota > Metazoa > Chordata > Mammalia > Primates > Tarsiidae > Tarsius > Tarsius wallacei. The sequence goes on from CAUYQG010042005.1 coordinate 18,786, forward strand.
AACATTGTAAATATTAAACAAATCCACGATAAAATCTAAAATAAATTGACAAAGAAAAAGAAAATGTGATTCATTTTATTTTTTTAATTTTTAAAAATTATTATTATTATTATTATTATTATTATTAGAAATGAAGTCTCACTATGTTGCCCAGGCCAGTCTCAAACTCCTGGGCTCAAGTAATCCTTCTGCCTTGGTCTTCCAAATTATTGGGATTACAGTGTGGGCCACTGCACCCAGCCTAATGACTCATTCTTAAAATAAAAGATCAATAGACTATAATCCCAGGGAGACCCAGTTGGTAGAATTAACAAAGAAGGAGTTTAAAATAACTATGGTAACTATGCTCAAAGACATAAAGAAAAATATATTCACATGGAATAAAAAAAGTTCCAGGCAAAAAAATGAAAACTATAAAAAAGACAAAAACGAAATTTTATAACAGAAAAGTACATTATCTAAAATCAAAAGGCCCAATATCCAGAATCTATAAGGAACTCAAAAGAATTGACAGGAAAAAACAAACAACCCCATTAAAAAATCAGAGAAATGCAAATCAGAACTACAATGAGATACCACCTCACACGGGTCAGGATGGCTATTATTAAAAAGCCAAAAAACAACAGGTGTTAGCAAGGCTATGAAAAAAAGGAAACGCTCATACACTGCTAGTGGGAATAAGCTAGTTCAACCTTTATGAAAAGCAGTTTGGAGATTTCTCAAAGAACTAAAAATAAAGTTACAATTTGACCCAGCAATCCCACTTCTGGGAAGGCACCCAAAGGAATGCAAATCACTCCACCAAAAAGACACCGGGATGTGTATTTATATTGCAGCACTATTCACAATAGCAAAAACACGGAGCCAACCCAGATGCCCATGGAAGATGGACTGTATAAAGAAAATGTGGCACATATATGCTGTGGAATTCTATGCAGTCATAAAGAACAAAATCATGTCCTCTGCAGCAACATGGATGCAGCTGAGACCATCTTTTTATGTGAATTACCACAGAAACAAAAAACTGGATATATGTTCTCACTCAAAAATGGGCCCTAACATCGGACACACACAGGAACAAAGATGGCACCACAGACCCTGGACATTGGTAAAGGAGGGAGGGAAAAAGAGTGGAAAAGGATAAAAAACTATCCATTGGACACCATGCCCACGACTGAGGGGAAGAGGGCTTGTCGGAGTCCCACACCTCGTCTTCACACAATATGTTTATATAACAAATCCTCACATGTACCATATCATTCTGGGGAAAAAAAAAAAACTAGATAGAACAACTAGATGACTGAAGGAAGAGAAGACTGAAGGAAGAAAGGTAGTTAAAGTTATACTAATACAAGTAATATAACCTGATAACAAAAACTAAAAAGATTTTAAAATAATAAGCAGTGTCTTGGGACCTGTGGTACAATATTTAAAATATGTATATATAGCACGTCAACAAATTCTATAACATAGGTGATATGGATAAATTTCTTGAAAAACAAAACTTACACAAATAGATGTAAAATATATGATAAAATCTGAGTAGTCTTGCATCTATTATATATACATTTGTTAGCAAAACATATCTATAAAAAAACCTAAACCTACATGCCCATATGGATTCAGCAGTGAATTCGATCAAGCATTTAGAGAAGAAATAATATCGATCCTACACAAACTGCTTCATCAAATAGATTGAGGAGAGAACACATCCCGATTGGTTTTAAGAAGACAGCAAAGCCATAATGTAAAATTTGCAAAACATACAACTATAGGTCAATGTCACCTACATACTTTAAAAATATTATTAAATTATTCCAGTAATACATAAAAAAGAAAGAATGCTTCATGATCATGTTGTTTTTTGTTGTTTATTTTACACAAATTAAGGATTGGTTTAATATTAAAAAATCATTATCATCATGAGAGAATGAATTATTTCTTTTTTTTATTTTTGAGTTGGAGTCGCACTCTGTCGCCCAGACTGGAGTGCAGTGGCCGCTCCCAGCCACCGCAGCCTCGACCTGCTGGGCTCCGGTGATCCTTCCGCCTCAGCCTTCCAAGTAGCTGGAACTACAGGCGCGCGCTACCACACCCGGCTAATTTTTGATTTATTGTAGAGATGAGGTCTCGCCAAGTTGCCCGGGCGGGTCTCGAACCCACAGGCTCAGGCAATCCACTCACCTCAGCCTCCCAAAGGTGCGGGATTATAGTCTGAGCCACCGAGCCCGGCTGAGAATGAATTATTTCAAAAATCACTTGATCATTTACATGGATGGAGAAAAACATTTGACAAGATTTGAGAATCACTCATGACACTCTCAGCAAACTTGAGAATCTATTAAAACAACTATAGATGCCATCACAGCTTATATTCAAATATTGAGTACTTTAATCTATTATGGGGAACAAAGCATGAATGCCTATCCATACCATTTCTATTCAACATTTTACTGCAGAGCTTACTAGTGCAATAAGGCAAGGGAAAAAAGCACAAAGATTGGAAACAAGGAAATAAAATTCTGTTTGCAAATACCACGTTTGTTTATACGGGAGATACTAAAAAACTCCACAAACAACTATTACAACTAATAAGTGCAATTACCAAGGTCACATGATATAAGCTAACAATAAAAAATCAATTGTATTTGTCTATACGAACAACGGTTTAAAAAAAAATTGAACTGAAATTTATTTTTAAAATTGTGTATTTATTCTTACATGTTTAAACTTTAGTCACCTTCAAAGTACTGTCCACTGGGGGCAATACACTTATCAAGATGTTGTTTGTACTGCTCAAAACAGTTTTTGAGCTCATCAATTTTGATGCCTTTTAGTGCTTCTGCTTCTTATTTGTTTGTTTGTTTAGTCTTTCTGTCATTTTGTTTGTTTCATGTCTTCCTCATCAGCAAAACATTTCTCTTTGAGAATATTTTTCATTCGGGGAAACAAAAGAATGTACTTGGGTAGAGATCATGAATAGAGAGGGTGAGACATAGGGGTCATGCCATTTTTGGTGAAAAACTGCTGAACACTCAGAGAAGTGTGGAAAGGTGTGTTGGTAAATCACCAGTCATGAAATGGGCAAACGCATTGAAAGAATCTCCAAGAAAAAATTCACTGAAACCGAATGCAGCTTCTCACAACAATGCAAGTTGTTACACTGATGTCGATGAATTCCTAGAACACTTACCTAGCAGGGAAGCCTGTACTACTGTACTACAAGGGGCTACTCTTTAAAAGATAATTTTGGGGTTTGAGGGATGCCTCATTTTATTTAAGAATGCATTTAAAATAAGTATCTAAGTTTTACATTGTCTTCTACAAAAATTGCTTAGAAAAATTAAAGAACACGTAAATAAATCATGAGATTTATCATGCCCATGGATTGCAAGACATAATACAGTTCCAATGACAATTATCCCCAAATTAATCTATAGATTCCACACAATAACAAAGCTACTATGAGTTTTTTTCTGTAGCATTTAACAAAAAATTTCTAAAATGCATATGGAAGTAAAAGACACACACACACACACACACACACACACACACACACACACACACACACCAAGAAAACACTTTACAGCCTGGAAAAGAATAACAAATTGGAAAACTTCTACTCCCTGGCTCTAAACCTTACTATAAAGCTACATTAATGAAGACAGTGTGGTAATGGCACAAGAATTGATAGGTAGTTAAATGTTACAAACTTGAGAGCTAAAAAAAAAAGACCCACACGTTCAACCATTTCTTTTTTTTTTTTTTTTGAGTTGGAGTCTCACTCCGTCACCCAGACTGGAGTGCAGTGGCCGCTCCCGGCCACTGCAGCCTCGAGCTGCTGGGCTCTGGTGATCCTTCCGCCTCAGCCTTCCAAGTAGCTGGAACTACAGGCACGCGCTACCATGCCCGGCTAATTTTTTGATTTATTGTAGAGACGAGGTCTCGCCAAGTTGCCCAGTGGGTCTCAAACCCGCGGGCTCAGGCAATCCACTCACCTCAGCCTCCCAAGGCATGGGATTACAGGCTGAGCCACCGAGCCCAGCTCATTTTTGATAAGGGCAGCAAAGGAATCCAGTGGGAAAAAAAAAGGCCCCCTCCCTTTTTTTCAAACAAACATATAGTGCTGGAATAACTAGATAACAAGCAACAGCAAAAACCTCACTCAAATTTACACCATGCTGAAAAACTAATTTGTGATGGATTCTAGAGCTATATATTAAAATTGTAAACCTTTTAGACAAAAGCAACATAGACCACACCTTTTTAAATTAGGAGAAGACAAAAGTTTCTAGGACAAGTTACAAAGGCACTGACCATAAAGGGAAAGAAATAATCATTTCAACTTAATCAAAAGTAAAAACTTCAGCTCATCAAAACAGATGGTTTAGAAAATGAATGAGGAAGTCACAAACTTAAAAGAAAACATTTGCAAAACATATATCTGGCAAATAACTGACATCCAGGAAATAGAACAACATTCTGCTGCTCAGCAATAGAAAGACAAACAACCCAATAAAAAATGGACGAAATATTTGAACAGATTCTTCACTAAACAAGATAAATGAATGGCCAATAAGCACATGAAAAGGTGCACAACATAATTAGATATCAAAGAAATGCAACTAAAATTGCTAGTATATATTAATATGCACCCACCAGAATAGCTAAATTTAAAAAGATGACACTCCAAGTGATGGCAAGGTTGTGAAACAACAGAAATATTTACATACTACTAGTGGAAGTAGTATAAAATTATACCCCTACTATGGAATAAATTGGATTGTTTTAGACTTATACTTGCCGTATGACAGCCATTTCATTCCTGTTTTTACCCATGAGAATGAAAACGTGCATTCACAAGAGATTGCGTACAAGATTGTTCATGGCAGCTTTATTCACGATAGATGAAAACAAAAAAATAGCCCATGTCTATCAATAGAGGAATTATCAATAAACCAATATATTTATACAATAGAATGCTACTCATAAAAAAGGGGAAAAACACTGGTACATACAATAACACATATGAAGAAATCTTACATGAAAGATTCGATTTATTTGCATTTCTACAACAGTCAAAAACTAAACCATACTAGTGGTTGCTACTGAGGGGTGTAGATGGAGATTGAGTGGGAAGGGACAGGAAAGAATAATTTTCTGGGATCATAACAGTCCATATCTGAAAGGGTTGAGCTGCATGATTTCACAGCTATATTAAACTTGTCAATAATATATGTTGACATGTTTATAGTAACTGTATTTATATCTGCAACTTAATTTTAAATGCATCAAAAATAAGACACAAGGGCCAGGCGTGGTGACTCAGTCTGTAATCCCAGCATTTTGGGAGGCCAAGGTGAGAGGATTGCCTGAGCCCAGGGGTTCGAGACCAGCCTGGGCAACTTGGCGAGGCCTCGTCTGTACAATAAATCACAAAAGTTAGCCAAGCGTGGTGGTGTGCATCTGTAGTTCCAGCTACTTGGAAGGCTGAGGCAGAAGGATCGCCTAAGCCCAGCAGGTTGATGCTGCAGTAGCAATGAGCATGCCACTGCACTCTAGCCTAGGTGACAGAGTGAGACTCCAACCCCCTCCCTAAAAAAAAGACACATTGATACAAGGATAGGAAGATAAATAAATGGATAAATAGACATAATAAAATGTAAACTGTGAATTAAAGTTGGTGGAATGTGGATGCTCAGCATTAAAATCTTTAAACATTTCTTTATGTTAGGAAAACTTTGGGGTCAGAGTGATAAACATTCTAATTGATTGCCATGGTATCGGAAAGCGAAGAAGAGGTCAAAATCTGCCCACGCCATAGAATGCACTCTCCACTGGAAAGAGCCAGTTTCATCACCCAAAGAAGCAAGTGGGTGCACTGGGAAGACAGAGATGCCAGATAACCACTGGTTCTATTGATAATGAGGGTACTGATGATTATTTCATCTAGCACCTTTGATGTAATAACAGTACTATCTCATGTTAGAGCAACAATGATAATAATCATTGATAATGCAAGAGTGGGTCAGTTTACTATGTATATTAAAATGGATTTTCCTCACATTTTATAGATGCAGAAGGTTATGTGATGATCCCCTCAGGCTCTCAAGTGTCAAAATCAGCACTAATCCTGGTTTCCACTCTAAATCCAATATTCTTTATACCGTCATTCCACACTGCCCTTGGGAAACAGATGTGGTTCTCAAAAGTACAAGAATTTCATTTTTTCTTTTTACAGACTTCACCTATAAAATGGAAAATATGTTCCTCTGAGTATATTTTTATGGCTAGACATTATCAATTTTTTACTTACAGAGTTGAAATCTTTTAAAATCACCAATGTAAAAGCAAAATAATAATATTCAAAGCATCAAATCAATTCATTTAAGATTATTGCTATTTGGGTGCAATTCCTCAGAATTTAAAAGAAAACAATAAACTAAAGGTTTTATACTACTTTATCTATGTTTTACTCCTAAAGTTTTCAGTAGGCAGAAATAAACATCTCTTATTATTTAGATCCTACTTTTTAGCAATTTGTGCTGTCTTTCAGGTATAAATAATTTAAACTTGAACTGAAAAAACAGATATAAACAGAACGAAACATGTCTGAAGCAATAAGTCAAACAAGCAAGCATATTATAGAAGTACATTTGTTGGGCACAGAGCAAGTTCCATGGAATGACACTGTTCCTGAAATATACAAATGAGGAAACCACAAAAATCTGTAATGTGCATCCTTAGTCATAATTTATGAAATGAAATTGCTAACTGATCATTTTGTAGGTCAAATTTTACATATGTTGCGTTTTCATACAATAAAGTATATTCACACAAGATTTGTCAATAATCTTGACCTATTGCATCTGGCTATCAATAATCTTTATCTATCTATCTATTTATTTATTCATTCATTCATTTATTTATTCTAAAGATGTGGGGTATCAACGATCTTTATTAATGGTGCTCAGGCATTAAGGTTACTTAAGATATTTAGGGTAAGTTCATTTTTGTGTCATAGGAATAGATGTGAGAAGAAAATCAAACTCTCAGTTCTTTTAGTGTTTGTTCTCCTTTGTTTATTATTACTTGTTAATTCTTGAAATTGACCCCATACTCCTTTGTCCATAGTTTCTCAGTGACTTTTTTTCCTCATTATTTCTAATAACCTTTACTCAAGTCCCAAAGCCCAGAACTTTGTATCAAAATATACTCACCCAAATCCTGACTTGGGAAGTAGTTATTCACAATGTCACAATACACTCTGCAACTTATTATAGAATTATGCCTTTAAAACTAAACATGTTTCAGATTAGGTGAGTATTTAAATATTTCTATTAAACTGTATTCATTTGATGTGTTAAAATAATAGTGTTTTATGTATATAAATTTTTTATGGCAAAGTAGTTTGAAGCCAAACGTCCATCTTTTAAAAAAATTTATTATAAAGATGTGGGGTACTATTCAGGGTTAAGTAAATAAACATTGATCATGCAGGTACCCTTGTTGATGAGGTATGCCCCTCCCTCCCCTAGCAGTTTCCCTCAACTATCAATCCCACCCCACCTCTCCTGACAGTTTTCCATTACTGCCAATCACTTTCAATCAGAACAATTGCTGATTATAATTGTTCAAGGTCAGCTTATGAGTGAGAACATATGGAACTCAGTTCTTTGTTTCTGTGATAAATCACTGAGTATGATCGACCCCAAATCCATCCAAGTTGCTGCAAAGTTCATATATTTGTCCTTCTTTAGGGCTGCATAATATTCCATTGTGTATATGTACCATATTTTTTTATCCAGTCCAGCTTCGATGGGCAACACGGTTGGTTCCATGTTTTTGCTGTTGTGAATAGAGCTGCAACAAACATACGTGTGCAGATATCTTTTTTTTGTAGAATAATTTGAGTTCCTCCAGGTATATTCCCAATAGGGGAATTGCTGGGTCACATGGAAGGTCAATTTCTAGTTCTTTCAGAAATCACCACACTGTCTTCCAAAGAGATTGTACTAGTCTGCATTCCCACCAGCAGTGTAGAAGCGTTCCTTTTTCTCCACATCCTCACCAGCATCTTTTGTTGTTTGTTTTATTCTTACAGAGGTTAGGTGGTATCTCAATGTGGTTTTGATTTGCATTTCTCTGATGATGAGTGAGGCTGAGCACTTTTTCATGTGTCTGTTGGCTGCCCGAATATCTACTTTTGAGCAGTGTCTATTCATGTCTTTTGCCCACTTTTAAAGGGGCTGTTTGTTTTTTCCCTTTTGGCGCATTTGAGTTCCCTGTAGATCCTAGATGTTAGGCCTTTGTCAGATATACAGTTGGCAAATAATTTTTCCAATTCTGTGAACTGTCTCCCTGCTCTCTTGATGGTTTCTTTTGCTTTGCAGAAGCTCATTAATTTGATGAGGTCCCACTTGTCTATCTTATTTCTTAAGGTATTGGCCTTTAGGGTTCTGAATAGGAATTGGTTCCCAAATCCAATTTCCATAAGAGTGTCTCCTGCACTTTCTAAGATTCTTCTAGTTTGAGGTTTTACGTTTAGGTCTTTGATCCATTTAGAGTTAATTTTTGTGTGTGGTGATAGGTAGGGGTCCTGTTTCAATCTTCTGCATGTGGTCAGCCAGTTTTCCCAGCACCATTTGCTGAATAGGTTCACCTCTTCCCAGTGGTTGTTGTTGGAGGCTTGCCAAAGATGAGTTGGTTGAGGAATTGAGGCTTTGCTTCCACAGTCTCTATCCTGTTCCATTGCTCTGTGCCTATTCTTGTACCAGTACCAGGCTGTTTTGATTACTGTAGTGTTATAGTAAAGTTTGCATTCTGGAAGTGTGATACCTCCTGATTTGTTGCTTTTGCTAAGAATTGTTTTGGCTAATCGTGGTTGTTTTATGTTTCCATATGAATTTCTGTATTGTCATTTCCAGGTCTGAGAAGAATGATGTTGGTAACTTAATTGGTATTGCATTGAATATGTAGATTGCATTTGGTAGGATGGACATTTTAACAATGTTGATTCTTCCTATCCATGAGCATGGCATGTTTTTCCATTTGTTTGTGTCTTCTTGGATTTCTTTGAGCAACGTTTTGTAGTTCTCATTGTAAAGGTCTTTCACTTCTCTGGTTTGGAAGATACTGAGGTATTTCATTTTTTTGATGGTTATTGTGAATGGGATTGTGCTTTTTATTTGGGTCTCTGCCTGCTTGTTGTTGGTGTATAGGAATGCAACTGTCTTTTGCACATTTATTTTGTACCCTGAGACTGCCAAAGTCCTTTATCAGTGCAAGCAGGTTTTTGACAGCTACTCTTGGATTGTCAAGGTATAGGATCATATCATCAGCAAAGAGGGATAACTTGACTTCACATCCATCTTTTTAATATGATGTATCCTACTTTTTCAACATGATAAACTGGAACAAACCATCAAAATGGTGAATGGAAATCTGGAAGGAGTAGACAATCTATTTAAGAGAAAACATGACAAAAATGCCTTTGGTTTGAATTCTGCTTTGTCTTTCTATACTTAAATGTTTGAATATATATATATTTCAAAGGAGCTTTAAAGCTACTTATATTGCAAATTTAGATGGTA
>CAUYQG010042007.1:0-10710 GCA_963574415.1 Tarsius wallacei
GCAGTAGACAATACCCCCCTATCCCCCCGCCCCCATTATTTTCTTGACTAGTGTTCATCTGATCCATTTCCTAGGCATTGTGACTCTGCAGCTATTCATGAGGGGGAAATGGTTGCTTAATTGCCCAGAAGAATTTCCTAGAAATGCTTCAGTAGTGACAACTTGTCTTCCTTGGCCCTTGATCCATGAATAACAAAACAGTTGAACACGAAAGTCAAGCTGAAAATATGACAATGCATTCTCGAGTCAAAATAAAGCACAGCATCGGAGTAATTGAGTAAATCACAGTATCTTCCCCTCAAAATACCCATCATTTTCATAGCTCTCTTTCAAGCTCTCAAGTATAATTTAATTATTTTCTTTACTTCATCGTGGGTGAACACATTCAGCCAAAGGTAGTAAAGTGCCAGACAATATCCCATTGACTCTTCTTCTCCGTCTCCCACCCCAGCCATACAGATAACTTCCTGCCACAAAGGAACCCTGGATTAAAGATCAGACTACTTGGGTCCACACAATCCATCTGTCCCTAGCTACCACTTTGCTTATGGATAAGTCGCTCCATTTATTTGGATCTCACCTATAAAGTGAGGAAGCTGAGTTAGCCCAGAGTTCAACTAATTCTATGATTCCACAATTCTCTTTTGTTCTATTAAAAAAGAAGTTCCGAAGAGTAAGTTTCAGTGCAGCCTCCGGAATGTAGGTCTCTGTTTTAGAAACTAGGCTGTTGGCATTTGATTTCCTTTGGCTGAGTCTAGCTAAAATTTGTTTTTAAAATTTATTTTATTTTGAATTATTATATAACCATGGTAGAACATTTTAGAATCTGTCATCTTCCTTTATATGCTCATAGAAACTTCTCCCCTCCCCTGTATTCAGTTATCTGAATACTGCAGATCAAACAAGCAAGTTTATGCTTATTTCTAAATTTTTTACTCATTAAGTGATATTGTTAACATGAGAACACTTTGTAAGTTTTAAAAAGTATTGTACAATATTCAGTTCTACTGGCTGCATTAGTATTCTGTGATGTAGACCAAGCCAACTGCTGCTTACATATGGCAAGAAAATGTGTTGTTTTCTTTTTTCTTTTATGTTTTCAAACTAAACTTTTGGCCTCTTTTTCTCCAGAGTCTGGTCATACCATTTCCAGAAGTGTAAATTTACACTCTTCTTCCAGAAAAGTCCAGAATTGGTCTTTTGAAGATTTTCTTTCTTAGTGGCAGTCAGAAGGAATCAAGTTTATACATCTAGACTGAAATGATCAGGATTTGAATGTGAAGAAACAAGAGGAAGTTAATTTACAGAGTGCAGAGAAATGCCTAAATTTATTCTAGAATAAATTTTATTATTACCGGGGCATTATGTGACTTTTAATAAAGATGATGCCCCCAAAATGAGCACTTCACCTGTCATTTCTTTGTGATTTATAAGGAGGAAGTTGAGCTGCCTCATGATAAATGCATATTTAACCATAAGTGACAACAGTATTATCTCTCTTATTGTGTGCTAATGAGGTCACCTTTTAGATGATTCACAATCATGAGCGTCATTCCACATGTCAATGCAATATTGGCTTCTCAATGAAGAAAGTCAGACTGAGAAAGTTTTTCTGCATTTCCAAAGGGATAAAGTGATGATGATAGCAACAGCTATTTTAATAGAAATTGTTTTGAACACTGCAACTCAGTTTTCTCAGAAAGTAGTAGTACCTGAGTTCCTAGCCTGGTTTATATATATTTACAAACTTTTCAAGTTATACATTATTTCTATTTTGTGGTTGCCGGGAGTAGCAGCAATGGAAGAAACGCTCACATTTTTTATAGCGTCTCACAGTAATTGATGAACCAGGATTTATATCCACAACTGTCTGACTCCAATGCCTTTCAACATCTTGACTTGTACTATCCACTATGTAGTACCAGGCACATGTGGTTTTTGAGCACTTGAGATGTGTCTTTTTCAAATTGAGATTTTGAAGACTTAGTATGAGAGAAAAAGGGAAGTAGCTCATAAGTTATTGTTGCATGATGAAATAATAATATTTGCATTAAATAAAAATATATGGTTAAAATAAATTTCATCTTGTATTAATGTGGATACTAGAAAATTTAAAGTGACATAGTGACATTTGCAGCTCATGTTATTTTTTTCTGGGCAGCATTGCTGCATACAACACTATCTTTTATAAAGATCAATAACATGGATTACATCCTCACAAAAAGTAGTATTTAAAAAGTTATTAAAATTAGAAATTTATTTTTAATAGTATCAGTTAATAAAAGGTCTTTGCTTAGCTCAGAAAATGCAAATTAACTTAGTTAATCTAGTTATTACTTCTTAAATTAGGGCAAGGATCTAGAACGATTACTCATTAAAGTTTATTTCTAAATAATCTGATTCACATGGGTAAATTAAATATCACTAAAAAGGGTGTTATCTTAATTCCTCCAGTACTTTCTTTAAAAAAAAAAAAAAAGAAAATGAAAACAGAAAAAAAAATGCTGGCTGATGGAGAAATTGTCTAAGAACAATGGGAGTTTCATGTCAATGAACCTGTGACAAATATGTTGTTGGGTTTAAGGACAATGTTATTTAATTCTTCTTAAAATGAAAAACTTCAGCCCAAACTATAAGACCATTATTCATGACTGGAATAAAAATTAATCTTAAAAAATCCCCCATATTGGAAGCAATGTCATAGATATTCTTACCAACACTTCTCAATTTCCTACATGACCCTATAATTGTAAAAGGAAACAGCTCTCACAAGCTGTGCTTCTTGATCATACTTGTTGTCCTGTGTAATAAGTCCCATTTCTGCCAATTTGGGCAGCTGCTTTATCTGCGAGCTTGGGTTTCAAGCCTCAGAGCTGGGCTCACAGCTCACATACTGCATGGTGCCCCTGCTAACCCTCATCTATGTCTTCACTGGGAATTATGTTTTGAGGGTCTACTCTGCGCCTAATTTTGTTCTAGATGTTTGGGATGTATCAGTAAAAAGTCATCTTCCCATCTCCCGATGTTGTAAAAGTTACATTGTAAGAACGCCTGGTCTGGATAGTAAACACCATGGAAGATGCCAAAGTCCCAGGACAACTAGAAGAAGAATCAGAATTATAAGATAAATGTATTGAGATGTAATCAACTGAATTTGTATCTTTTCCACAGACACCAGAATACAACCTTCTATGTGTATTATCTGAGTTAAGCCCCTTTACATATATTATCTCATATAGTAATGGGCATTAAATGATACGTACTGAGGAAAAGTCACAAAGATTTAAATTAAAAAAAATTCCATTGACTTACATGTGACAAATTTATATAAGATATAGTGTTGCAACCAGCATCTGATTCTTCAAGTAACAGACATGATGGCAAATCTCGTGTCCGTTGACAGGAAAGAGAAATGGTGAAACTGCAGGAGAGAATCATATTGTCCTGGAACAGTATACACGCACTTTAAACCTCCTCTCCATTAGTTCCATCTTAAATCTGATGTCATGTGTAGCATGCACACCATTGCCTAGTGATCTGGAAAATTGAGGGAAAGACATTGTCCTTGCTGCATAGTAAATATCACTAGGCTACGGATGCAACTGAATGAGCTGCAGTAGGAAGCTCTGGCAAGATCCCTGTCTTGGCACTAACTAGCAGTGTGACCTCCAAAGAATGTCTTGTGCTTTCTGAGCATCTGTGCTCTCACCTGTGAAATAAAGGTGTTGACATGATCGCTAACATTCTGTACTGCTAATCCTGTGCATAAGGGATTCACTGCAAATATTTCTTAAGTTTGATTACACAATATTTTTCAGTCTCACGCCCTACTTCAGTAAAATCCTATGCCATAGAAACAAAGATTTAAATTTTTTTTTTTAGAAAAACAGAACTGAGGAGAAAGAGTAGCTTTTCATTCAGGTTAGAGGAATTTAGTTTTGGAAAGAATTCTCTTAGTCACATTTCACAAAACAGATAAATATGCACTTCGTTTTTCAGGGTTCCTTTTATTGGCTTCATATAAGAGCCTAGGATAGACATTTGTTTCTATTTTAATTTCATATATACATATATTATATATTTATATACTTTATATATATATATGTTCACACACATAGGCACATACACTTTGCTGGGAAAAATTTAAAGATTTGAAGATAACACTTTCCTGTTTTTCTTCGGTCTTTCTAAGTCTTTTATTCTTTGCATGTATGATGATAACTTTGTACTAATTTCTTAGTGAAAAGGCCATCATGAAATTGAAGGGACATTCAGTTGCTTTTCTGAGATGTAATGCAGTACCTAGAAAGTCATCTGTTAGAGGAGACAGTGATTCACTTGAACATTTGCCACATTAATCTGGGATTTCATATTCATTTGATAAATCTTTAGGTCACTGTCATTGTCAGGTTATTTTACTAAATTTGCTTCATGGACTTATATAGGTGCAACACATTGCTATATCTCTTAAGGAAAAGATTTTGTCCATTTGTTACCATTCACTTGCTAAGTATTCTTCGAAAAATAATTTTTCTATTATTTTATCTTAGTGCTTTAATTTGTTTGTGTTTGAATATTTACATATGTTTAAAAAATCTGCATAGAATTTTAGTTGAAATTAGAGCTACTTAAAACTCCTAACACAGCATCCTTGTCACTTTGGCTGCCTGCCAACAGTTACTGATATTTCGTCTGGCGGATATAGATAGGACTATATGGATTGCCAGGTGGAAGCCTTGCCAACCCACATAGGCTACCATGCTTAACAGTGACTGATGCTGGGGACGTTACTTAGCTTTGTTTAAAGTCATATTTATTTTCTCCTCTATTCATGAAAAACATATGATCTAAGGAGATCATTTGGAGAATACAAAAACTTATTGCCAAAATTGCTTTACAGAAGCTTGATGCAAAATAACATCACCAGCAGCATTAAATAAAAAATATTCTTCTCTCCAACATTGGAATTTTCTTCTTTTAATTACCAATTTAATCAGGCTTTGTGTATTCAAATGTGTGTATCTTTGATTACTTGAACTTAAATGTTATTTAATATGTTTTTTTTTCTTTTGAGAATTTCTCACTCTGCCTTTTCTAAATTTTCTTTTGGTGGGGATACTGATCAGATAGCATGAGCTCTTTAAGAGTTACTTTTAATAGATAATGTTTAGAAGCTAGTAAGGAAAATTCCTTTCATTCTGAGAGATCCCTACTTTTGCATTATAGCCAAGCTCCCAGTTAGAGCAATACACCTGTAGAACAAGTGTATATTTAATGAACTTCGATGTGACTCTTTCTCTCCAATAGGAGAGCTACTCTAGGAAGCTCATAGCCATAGCACAGAAAGATTTGACAAAGAGAATGAAAAAGCCTTCTCTTCTTGAATAGAGATATGTGGAAAAGAAGAGAAAGGTCAGTAAAGAATGAATGCTAAGGGGTCTATCCCTCACTCCAAGCTCTCACTGATTCACCTTCCAGAAGAGATATGCTTTAGTTCTTAGAAATATGCAAATTGGCAACACCTGTAGCTAGGCAAGAGATGTGCTCATGTTACAGGTGTAAGAAAAAGTTGTATGCCCCTTATTTTACCTACAAATATTCTGATCATCACAGGCCATTTTCCTTCTTATGCTCTCTACCATCTCTGTCTCCTGTGATCCTGCAGCATCAGAGAGGTTGGGGATCTTAGATTTGTCTGACTCTCCAGGAGCCTCCTCAGTTTCCACTGTGGAGTGGTTGACCTATCCATTCCCTGGACTGGTGACTTTGGACTGTAATTGAATCCCTTTAGCCATTTGAGCTTTATGTGTTTGTATCCTCACTGGAGTCCCTGATTCTGGTCATTTGTCTCTGGTTTTGACATCCTTGGCTGCTGTGGACTCTTCATCCAGTTTCAGGTACCACTCTGCTCCTTCAGTAGGTACGTGGTCACCACTGGGTCCCGTACTTGACATACACAGGCTGGTGGGAACCAAGAACATTTCCTGAGAGTCCATCTGACCTTCAAACAACACCTCTGAGCCATCACTCTAGTATCATGATGGAAACCACATAGAAGAATTCTGGAAGGTTGCCATTGCTGGGCCCCTATTAATGTATGCAGAAGGAAGCCATTCTCCAGATGGTCTACCCCACAAATTTTTGACATTTTAAAACTCTGTCCACCTTCCTTCTCTACTTGCATCTTTTTCCTCATTCCTACAACGCCTTAAGCCAGAAGAGATGTACATATTTTCCTCTATAAAACACCCCCTCTAAGCCGGGCTCTGTGGCTCAGCCTGTAATCTCATGCTTTGGGAGGCTGAGGTGAGTGGATTGCCTGAGTCCGTGGGTTCGAGACCAGCCTGGGCAATTTGGCAAGATCTCATCTCTACAATAAATCAAAAATTAGCCGGGCGTGGTAGCGTGTGCCTGTAGTTCTAGCTACTTGGAAGGCTGAGGTGGAAGGATTGCCGGAGCCCAGCAGGTCGAGGCTGCGGTGGCTGGGAGCAGCCACTGCACTCCAGTCTGGGTGACAGAGTGAGACTCCAACTCAAAAAGAAAAAAAAAGAAAAAAAAATTCCCTTTATACTCCCTGCAACTTCAGCATTCATGATTGAATGTTTAGGGGAAGTGCCGCTGATTCAAAATGGGAATTGACAAAAATAAGAATCCCATCTCCACTATATAATCAAGGATTTTAAAAAATCCATCATGTTTATAACAAATATTCTCTTAAAATTACGTTTTTATTTTGTTCATCAATGTTTTCATAAGCCAAACTTTTTTTATTTTTTATGATTTCATGTAGTGAAATGGAAGCAATTTTCCTTTATTTTTTTAAAGACTACATGTCGTATGTTTGGAAAAACTGTCTCAATTCAGAGGTCAGAAGAATGTTAATATATATAATAAATAACATTTTCAAAATTACTCTTGATATTAACTTTACAGTATATCTAGAATGTATTTTGATATATAGTATGAACTAAAAATCAAACTTTATAATTTTCTAAATAATCATCTATTGCACCAATCATTTGATGAATAGCCCTCCCATTCTCTAATAACAGTTGATATATCCTTACATAAGCAAAATTACTATGACTGATAGGGCTACCTATTTTGTTTCATTGATCTGTTGATTTTTTTACCCATATCAGAACGTTTTGATTTTTAGAATATTGTATCTTTGTATTAGTCTTGGAAGTTCTGGTAAGATGGCAACGGCACAGATGGGACTGTGAGATTCTCCAAAAGTGAGTTCCCATTAAGACTCTTACTTTCCTTCCCCTACCCGCCCCGCCCACTGCCAGCCACACCAGTCCGAGGCCTGGAGACCCTTGGTCCCATGCACGACTGGCTACTGTGGCCCCTCTGCTGCTACTGCTCCACCCCAGGCGACCCTGGGCCCTGGCGGTATGAAGCTCTCAGCTCCCTCCCTGGCTACACTTTCTCACTGGGCCCCAAGCCGCCCACCACCACCTGTGGAGGCCCGCAGGTACTGCCTTGTGGAGATTTGGGTTTCCTTGCTGGCTTCACTGATCTGCCCAGCACTCAGCCGCTGCTAGCTCCATCCCTAGCTGGGTGCCCAGCCCAGTCTCAGGCCGTGGCAGCCCACCCCTGGAGGCCCTCCATGCCTGCCCCTCGGAACTACAGGCTCCATTTCCTCCTGGGGCGTGACACCAGACCCAAGGCCACCGCTGCACACACAGGCCCCCAGCACCAGTGCCTCTGGGCTCTGCAATGCCACCCAGGCTGAAGCACCCAAAGCCGCAGCCAGAACTTGACCCTCAGAGTTCCGGTCCCCGCCCTCTGTTCCAGGTCCCTGCCCAGCCCCATCTCAAGCCGCCATCACCCAGGGAGGCTCTAAGCGCCTGTCCCTCAGAGATACCAGCTCCATTCCTGGCTGAAGTGGCCTGCACAGGGCCCAAAGCCGCTGCCACCATCCAACACCCGCCCTTTGGAGCTCTAGGCCCCACTCTGGCTAGGTGCCCAGCAGTCTTGCACTCTACTTCCCCCAACTCGCCCCTGACTACAGCAGGAGTGGAGAACAGCTGGAGCCCTGAGACCAGGCAGAGACCTGCAGTGACTCACCCACCCAACTCTGCCTAACCTCCAACTTGGGAACTAAGACCCCATGGTTGTGTAAAGGAAGAGTACACCTTAAGGAGGTGCTGAACAGCCACTCTCGGCTATCAGCTCTGCCCAGGGAATTCCGGGCTCCCTCATCCACCCCAAGCCACTGGTGGCACACCAAATACAGCACCCAGCTATATCACTGATTCCCAGTGCCTGATGCCAGACACAGAAAACCATAGCCTGTCATAGTGGATCATCCACAGACTGGACGAGTGGAGAGAAAGGACAGGTGGAGAGAAAGGATCAATGAAAGAGGAGCCACCCACCACAACCATTTTCCAGGAAGAGATTCGCATTGCCCGGTCCATCTATGAGCAGCCTCCACCTTCATTTCTAAGGTAGACTCACCAAACAGGAGACAGAGAACCCTCCCCTACACTTAATCAGACACAGACAATTCAGTCCTGTGGCAGACCTCTCAGGCAGCAAGTCAAAGGAACCAACTCAAGCTATGAGTATACCTATCTACTTGCAATGAGAACAAAGGAAAGAGGCTAGAGATTAGAGCTGAAGAGACTTTAGACACTCAGGAAAGACTCCAGAGCTAGCCTGATTTCTTATTTTGATTTTATTGTCTTGACTGTTTTATTCACTTTTGTTTGCTCTTTGAGTTAGACTACTTGTTTGTGTTGGGGAAAAGCACATCAAAAGGCATGATTTTATTTGACTGTCTTTGTGTGATTAACAGTATACTTTAGGAAATCTTGTTTGTTTGGTTGGTTTTTACTCTTTTCTGGCCTTGTGTCTCTTTTCATTCATTAGTTGGTATGTATGTCTGTTTTCCCTCTTACTCTTCTCTCTCTCCAACTTCTTCTTGACCTCCCCTTCTTCCATTATTTTCCTTTTTCTTACTTCCTTTGGTTCCAGGTGAAATAGGGACAGAGCACTTAATTCACAGACACCGACACCAAAAGTACAAGTTATAAAAAGGAGACGTTTATTAGCCAAGAGCTGGCTAGTGGCCACTTGTTGCGGGACTTGCAAGTCCCGCAACAAGGGCCCCCATTTGCTGTAGGGGCTTGCTTAAATGGGGCAAAACTACATTGGGACTTTCCAAGTGGGCCAAACCGCAACATCCTGGAGGCCTAGGTACTTTACAAGCAATGCTAGCAGGGTTCACAGAAGTGAAAAAAAGCTGTTAAACAGTTTAATCTAGCCAGCAGGTGCTGTTGCCAGTTTCCAGGAAGGGAACTTTTTTTTAACTGTGCAAAGGCTGAGTATATGCTTAGCCTAATTTTTGACATTATAGATGTCTTTTTAAGCCCCCTTCCACAGGGAGCAAACCTAAACCCCACTGAAGGGACAGATTGTAAGGCAATGGGAAGTGGGTTCCAGTGTGCCCATACACCTGTTGGTGGATACTGGGATCTGCAGATAGATTCTGAATCACAGCTTCCCCCTCAATTAAATCTCAAAACTGCAAAAATTACAACCTCAACCCACAGTCCAGTCTCAAAAGTGAAAAAAGCCAGAGGACGCTCATAAGGAAGAATAGGAAATTGAACAAAAAGAAGCAAAAGCAACACTACATTCCCTGAAAAAGAGAATTAAAGAAGGGGAGGGAAAGGGGGAGAGAAAAATATACACAAATGAAGATAAACCAAAAGAAGAATATGGGTCTCTCACAGACCCCTGGGAGATCAGACACTGAGAAAACTGACTTCGGAATGCAAACAATGAAGAGCCCCCAGAATGACTGGTCTCAAACTACAAACTCAGATATCAAGACATTAAAAGAAGAATTGAGGAGAGACAAGAGGAAACTAGGGAAGAGTTGATAACTGAGATACAGTAGTAAAGCATACTGTGAATGATAAATAACAAACAGATAAGCATGGAAAGCAGAATTAGGAGAGCAGAAGAAAGAATCTCAGAACTTGAGGACCAAATATAGAACTAATCCAAACAGTCAAAAAAATAGAAAAGAAGCTTAAAAAGACATAACAAAAGCTTTAAAGATGAGTGATTACTTCAAGAGACTGAACCTAAGAGTAATTGGACTTCCTGAGACAGTAAGAGAGATAGAGACCACCCTGAAACAAACATTCCATGAGATTATTCAAGAAAATTTCTCTCATCTATCAGTGATGCGAAAATTCAAACATAAGAGATGCAGAGAACGATTGCAAGACAACAAATGAGAAGACCAACTCCCAGACACATAATAATTCATCTAAACAAAGTAGGTATAAAATAAATAATCCTAAAGGCAGCAAGAGAAAAAGGTCCAATTATCTACCATGGAAGACCAATTAGAATAGCGGCAGATTTATCTACAGAAACCCTTGGGCTAGGAGAGCTTGGAGCGCTGTCTTCAAAGTTCTAAAAGATAAACAATTTCAACCAAGAATAACCTACCCAGTCAAGTTAAGCTTCATCAATGAGGGAGAATTAAAATCTTTCCCAGATATCCAATCCCTAAGAACTTACGCTGCCAACAGACCACCTCTACAAGAAACACTAAAGAAAGTATTAAACACAGAAGAAAAGGAAAAAAGAACAACAACGTTCTTCACAAGAGTACAGGAAAAAGATTAAAAACACACACAAACCAACCCCAAAACCAAAAGAAAGACAACAAACAAAGAG
>CAUYQG010042014.1:0-24182 GCA_963574415.1 Tarsius wallacei
GGGTTCGAGACCCGCCTGGGCAACTTGGTGAGACCTCATCTCTACAATAAATCAAAAAATTAGCCGGGTGTGGTAGCGCGCACCTGTAGTTCCAGCTACATGGAAGGCTGAGGCGGAAGGATCGCCAGAGTCCAGCAGGTCAAGGCTACGGTGGCTGGGAGCGGCCACTGCATTCCAGTCTGGGCGACAGAGTGAGACTCCAACTCAAAAAAAAAAAATTGTTCTTTATTTTACATGTTTCAACTTCAGTCATCCTCCAAGTACTCTCTGCTTGTTGCAAGACACCTATCGAGATGGTTTGTACACTGCTCAAAACAGTTTTTGAATTTGTCAGTTTTGATGCCTTTCAGTGCTTCTGCAGTTTTTCATTTTACCTCTTCCATATATGAAAATATTTCCCTTTTTCATCCAAGGAAACAAATAAAAAAATAAGTTGCTCAGGGTGAGATTGGATGAATAAGAAGGGTGGGGCATGGGGGTCATGCCATTTTAGGGTTCAAAAACAGCTGACTGCTCAGCGCAGTGTGGGCAGGTATGCTCATAAATCACCCATCATGAAAAGGGATGTCTGAAAGAGTCTCCAAAAAAATTCACTGAAGCTGAACACAGCCTCTCACAACAATGCTAGCTGGTACACTGATGCCAATGTGTCCCTCGAACACTTACCCAGTGGGGGAAGCCTGTACTACAAGTGGCCCGCCCTCCAAAAAATAATTCCAGACTTTTGGGGGTCCCATCCTTTATATTTTTCAGGATCCTTTGTTCAGCTCTGTTATTCACATTCTGAATTGGGAGTATTTACTCAGCTAGCAAGATCTCCCTTTTCCTGATAATGGAGTTGCCTTCAATGCCTGGCCCTGAGTAAATGTGTTCATCCTGGACAGATCCAATTGGGCCAGAGTGAACAACTGATCCCTATACCTGCAGGAAGTGGTACAGTGTAAACCACAGGGGCGAGGAGGAGCCATGTGCGCACAAAGTTATAGAGAGCCTTTCTTAAAAGAAAAAAAAATCCAGAATGAACCCATAAAGAGAAGTGAGGTCAAGAGATGAGAGAGCTACGTGCTTCTGGCAACTTTCCAATTCTAAGCCCTGGGTCTTGGGCTGTTAGGATAGACTGAATCCCTCTCTATTATTTGCATTCAAAACAACCTTAACTAAGGGAGAGTTTCTTCTGAACACACCACCATGTCATCAACTACAGAGCCTGCCCTTTGCGTTGTCTTTCAATGTGGGAAGTTAAATGGCAGTAGATATATGCAGATGGCCTGTATTCTCAGGCATGGTGTTTCTAGGAGGAACAGGGAATGAAAGAATTATTGAAAATAATACTATATCAACAATAGCTAACCTTGTTGACTAGGAGACATGCATTTTTAAAAATGTGCTTTAAATTGTTGTTTTATCCAGTCAACAATCCTATGAGGAAAGTACTTCCATTTTACACATAGGGAAAGTGAAGCTTTGAGAAACTAAAAAGCATTTAGAACTGCAATTTGAACCTAAGTTCATAACCAGAGACCCACCAGCGCTAACCACCCTTTCCCCTATGACATCCATGTGCCGTATTATTGATCAGGATTTGGGTCCCTAGAATAGATTTGGACCCACCTGGAGTCATACCCTTGCCTGCTTAGTAGATTTCTGACCAAATTTGTTAAGCAGTCCCTGAACTGACATCTGATATTCAAAGCACAAAGGATCATTTTGTAATTAAATATTTAATGAATGCTAAGAAAAGTTGGCATTTGAATCTCCCACCCAATGACTACACAATCTTTCCAACAGGTAGATTGTTCAGGGAGACAAAAGGTTACTGGGGCCATTTAATTTATCTCTGAGTTGTTTATTTGTCCATCTGTTGGTTCAGATGCTGGAAAGGTAAATGTTGATAGTTGGGTTATGACAATTGCGTGACTACTACCATGACCTGTTGGCATAGATCTGCACTGATTCTGGCACAAACTGGCAAATACGGCTCATGGGTCAAAAGTAGTCAGATTCCATGGTGAGCTCTTACAGACCATCCTCCTAAGAGAATTCAGCCAACAATTTGAAAGGCATGTTGAGAAGAAGACTTGGCCTACTCTAGATTGATAAAAACTTGAGATGGAGGAATGAAAAGGTTTCCTGTTGTGTAGTTTTCTTATAAACAACATGAGTAACCCCAATAGATTCCTGAGAAGGGTGAGTCATTTGTTAGGAATAACTGGCAGATGTCCTTGTCTTGAGAAAGATGGGAGCAGGGATGCTCTTGGACAGCATCTCTGGGCTGAGCTAGGTACTGGGGTGAGGCGCCTCATGCCTGCTGCTGATAACTAATGTTGAGAGGAAATGAGCAAGACTGAATCCAGGACAGTTCCAAAGCACACAAGGCAAAATAAAAAGAGAGAATCAAACTGGGCAGAAAAGTAGGTTAGGATGGGGAGAGATGACCTGGGAGATACAAAGGTGGCACAGAAAGTATCAATGTTGAGTTCTGCAAGCCAGAGTACAGGCAGTGGCTGAGGATTTGTGTGTGGTTCCACACAGTGGGATTAAATGAAGTAATTAAAGGAGTTGAGTAACCTAGTGGACCCCTGCGGATTCCTTGTGTGGCAACCCATTCTTCTCTTCCTCAAGTCTAGGCGATTTCTCGTGTTTTTGTTCAGGCAATAACGTTCCTGATGCTAACGTTTATGGGCATGCATCATAAATGCTGTAGCCAATCACTGAGATCTCAGTTCCTTTGTCAGTGATTGAGGTAGAGATTGTCCAAAGAAAATGTCTGCAGAGGAAGCGTTTGGGAATTATTTTCCTCCAATAAAATGCAAGAGCTCTGAAGAAAAACCTCATCTTCCCCCTTTCTGCCTATGAGAATGTTGTCCTTTGAGGAAGTGATGCTAGGAGAAAGGTGGCCATCTTGGAAGAAGAAAAGAAAAACCAAGAGAAGCATAAAAATTTCAAACCACCCTAAACAAAAAATCCACTAAATCAACCCTAGAACTGGAAGGTGATTAAATGCTTTCATTTTAAAATTATCTCTCAGTCAGCTTTTCTATAACTCACATACAATGGCATCCTAAATGGCAAAACATATAATTTTCAAGAGTGTTTCTTAGTGCATATTCTATAATCAAAAATGTTCTATAGGTCACCTAAGTTTGAAAAAGTTGCATATTATATCTATCTCTTTGTATTTCACCTTTGCACATTAAAGGTTCTGAGAAGTCCTGCAGTTTTTATTTTTAAATCAGTTTGACTTTTTTTAATGTTGTATTTCCTAAAATTAATTAATCATAAAATCTTCGTATAGACTTCTTAATATCCTA
Source organism: Tarsius wallacei (assembly GCA_963574415.1). NCBI lineage: Eukaryota > Metazoa > Chordata > Mammalia > Primates > Tarsiidae > Tarsius > Tarsius wallacei. The sequence goes on from CAUYQG010042014.1 coordinate 3,312, forward strand.
TAGAATAAGCACTTTACAGAGTTTGCTTTGGAAAAATTAACTTATGATTCATGAGAAAAAAGGAAATCAGAAAGAACAGGTGTTGGATATGCCAATCCCTAGCCAGAGGCAATGTATACAAACAGAAAAAGCTGCTTTATCTTTTTGCACTGTCTGTTGGTTTCAGGAGGTCAAAGAAAAAGAATACATCTTACAATTACTCACTTGTATCCCTGAATTCTGACAACAGAACAGAATGTACTAATGAAAGATTCTAAGCTTGACAACAGGACCACAGGCCAATCATCCTGCACAGCAGATGTGGAAATGCATTTTGATTGCTACATCTAGAGCATGTTTTAATTGTGGCTGGCAGACAGATACCCTTAAATGATGTTGGTGACTACATAGATTTCTACTTTTCTTCCACTCTTTCTCTTTCCAAGAAAACACAATGAGATTAAGGATTACGCATTTCATTGAGACAGCCAGGTATTAGCATTTCAGTTCTAAAATTATTTTGGAAGCTCTAAAAAAAGAAATGTCTTTCTCAAAAAACTGATTTTAATAAAAGAAGCTATCTTTTGAGATGGTGGAAGGGCTGACACATACAACAGAGAAAGAAAAGGAGAAAGAGAAATTGGCAGAAAGGCAGAGGGGGAAATGGAGAGGACAGAAGAAAATGCCCACAGATGAGATACCTACCAATGCATAGTGGCATTGGGGGTCTCTCAGTGGCACTGGATGGGAAGGGAAAATGTCATTGTATTCTCTTTGGGGCCATTTAAATTTCAAATCACATACATGTATGGTCTACTCATTCAAACGTGTATCAGTTCAAAACATAAATTAGTTTCAAATGCAAAGACAATGACTACAACAGCAACAACAAACAAAGCACCAGTTCGTGATGTTAGCGAGGGTCTTATATGGGGCTACTGGAGCCACGCTTGGGACTAAACTGAATGACCCACTATATCAAGCCACTGCTTGAATTTGTTTAACAGAGAGGGAAGAACTCGGTTCTTGCTCCTGAACCACACCCCTGCCGACAACATCCTCATCAATGAGAAATAATTCCTCAAAATACAAACAAGAACTAAACTTGTCAGGCAAGTGTCATTTGCAATAAAGATTTCAATATTATTTTAATTCTTGGGAATTTATCAGGGAATCCTGGAGACAAAGGCACACATACCTCTTTATCTGACTCTGACCTAGTTCTGGCCATCACCCCCATCCAAACAGGAAGAGAAATCTGAAGTTGTAATACATTATTTACTAGGGTGAACCAGTAATTCAGACTGCAGGAAAGAAGCAATAAGAGAGCTCAGAAAAGCTTAAAACATCTTGAAGGCTGTTTCATGAAGGAAGGAGTCACAGCTGATGTTGTCACAGGTACTTAGGAAGGAAGTGGGTAGAGATGAGAGGTTAATACAGACGGTTGGGCTGAGATCACATGTGAAATAAATATGCATCAAATAATCAGAAAACCTTAACTCAGTTTCTCGGAGTCATGCAACTGGATTCTGTTGTTTAAGGACTTAGCAGACCTGATGCCAGTAAAAATTGTGAAATGGAAGTAACTACAAATCACTGGCATCTTGAGACTACCATTAGGAAAATGCTCTGAAAAATTACAAGGCAGTGTAGAAAGGCCTTAGACTTGCTTAGTAAAATATTCTTACTTATTAGACACCTTTGAGCACAGTAGTTCCCCAACCCCAAACTTCACTGTTGTAATTTTAAAGGTAACAATTTCCTCTAGTGTTTTTTTTTTTTTATATATAACAGTTTGAAAACATGACATGTTTCCAGTAAAAATTGCAAATTTCCATGAGTGGCACTAAAGACAGGCCAATCATGACTTCACTTTCATCTGTCCAAAACATGAATGCATTTTAAAAGAAAATAAATGGGAGGAATCCCAATATTTTTTTAAATGCTACCCCCATGCAGAGAAAAATGTCCATTGAGACACCATGAAAGCAGAACAATGCCACCAAACTCCATTTATAAGAAAACCATTCTCTCCTCATCTAGTGAACTCCTTTTACATCTAATATACTTGAGCACTAAGGCAGCTTCCATTTTAAGTAGGCAAATAGAACATGAGGTTTAATATTCTGTCTCATGCTCCCATATACACAAACACCACTAAAATCGGAAGGTCTATGGACGATGCAAATTCCTCTAGAAAATGCCCTTGACATATTCCTTGCTCTTCCTCATCCACCCCAGTCAACAGCCAAAGAGCATTTTAACCACTCAGCAAACAGCCTGGTATTCACATTAAGAAGGCAACAAGCCATCCTTTTGACCTTTGTTATTACTTAGACCTCATGTTGTACATAAAAAGAGTACAATAATGTCAAACAAATTCCAGAAGAGAAGTATTTATTGCTGAATCTAAATCAAAAAATCCATATCTACTATAATGGCATTTCAAAAGAAGATATACTGTATTTACCAGTTCAATCAATACTAAATTAGCTGGGATAAATATTTTCAACTCTACCAGTCTTAAGATGAAGCCTGTTATTTAGAACCCACGTCTGGGGAGAGACAAGGAAATTTTTGCTTATCACACAGAAATGAGAACCAGGAAGCATTTTACAAGCAGGTGCACCTACCCTTAGCTGCTCTCTTTCACAATTCATCTGTTGTCTTGAAACCTACAAAGAAAAGAAAATGAGGGAGAGAGTCAGAAGGTTCTACATAAGAGAAAAACATGAAAGAAAATAGAAAGTGACTTTTAATCACTCAGCTCAAAGAAGACCCAGAATTAATTAATTTTGTGTTTTAATTTTTCTTTAGGTCTGCATAGCCTAAGCTTCACTTAGCGTTTCACTTGTGTCATCCAGAAACATAGCTAGGGCTAGTATGAAACATGAAGGGGATGAGGCAAAAGGTGCAGGAGAGTATATGGGAAGCAAAATCTGCCCAGGTTGGTATGAAAATCCTCTCTTGGCATGAAAATTCACTCTTGCCCTCTCTAATGGGTACAGGTGTTCCTCCCTAAAGGCACACTTGAGATGGTTGTGAAAACACACCATGTCTTCTCCAATGTTAAGAAGCAGTAGTGTCACCTACCCACATTGGCTATATTTCATGGTCCAGTTCTAACTGGATGGTAGTAAGTCCCCATAGATTGTATTGAGGAGAATTATGAAGCAATGCTCATTTCAGAGAGAGAAAGCTGGAACAATTTCTGATATCGACCATAAGAGCAAAAATGAAAGATTATCAATAGATAAACCATGCACTGATTATCCTTGTCCTATCAACATGTTTTACTTAATGTCCAAGGATGCTTTCTTAAAGTGACCATATAACTTATTATCCAAACAAGAAAAAATATGTGAGTTAAGGGGAATAGGCGGGATGATGTTAAATGATTATGCCCAGGACACAGATGTAAAGTGAAACATACAAGGAAAACCAGGATATATAGTCACTCTATCTAAATGGGAACTGTTGGACTCTACCTTCAACTAAAAGGGTTAGGCTAAAATAAAATTTAGGTCTGCATTTACAATTTGTTCTGTATCTTTCTAGAATTATTTTAGTCAGTGAAACAACTCCTGACTTTCAGCACTTGACAGTATACTGCAAGTTTTTGAAACATTTTCTAAGGAATCGGGGGTTTATGAACCAACTTTTGATGTATATTTTATGCATTTTTGTATTGAAAGTTTCCTTTACTTTCTCTAAAACAAAAACAAAAACAAGGATCTTTATTTAGGATGTGCCAGAGCCCAAAGCCTATCAATCAGTGCCTTTCTATGTCCCCTAACCTAAAATATCACCTCTAAGAATAGCTCTTAAAAAATAAACAGCCGGGCTCGGTGGCTCAGCCTGTAATCGCGCGCTTTGGGAGGCTGAGGTGAGTGGATTGCCTGAGCCAGCGGGTTTGAGACCCACCTGGGCAACTTGGTGAGACCTCATCTCTACAATAAATTAAAAAAAATCAACCGGGCATGGTAGCGCGTGTCTGTAATTCCGGCTACTCAGAAGGCTGAGGCAGAAGGATAGCTGGAGCCCAGCAGGTCAAGGCTGCGGTGGCCGGGAGCGGCCACTGCACTCCAGTCTGGGTTATGGATTGAGAAAAATAAAAAAAAAAAAAAAAAAAAAAAAAAATCAGAAAAGCACACATGTTTATTTACATGTCAATTAGCCACAACATTATTTATTTTGAAAAGAAACTATAAGTATTACAATGTGCAATAATGGAAAAATTAAAAATAACTTCTCGTACACGAATACGATAGTACAATATGTAGCATAAAACATCGTTTTAAGAAACAGACATGGAAAATGCTCAAAGTCACTATTTAGTTTTTAAGAAAATAAGCTACAGATATACACATCATGGCTCCTATTTTATGTTTAAAATACAGTGAAATAGATCATTAAAGAAAAAGAACAATATAAAGGAAACTAACGAGGTAAAGACGGGAAGACAATATTCCAAAAGATGAAAAAAGAAATGGGTACAATTCTACAACTATAAAAAAAAATCCCCCACACACTGAATTCTACACTTAAAGTAGGTGACTTTTTAAATGTAAATTATATCTCCATAAACTGTTAAAAAATGAAGTGGGGCAAACTCATGGAGACAGAGAGAAGATTGGTGATTGCTAGGGAGAAAGGGAAAAATGGGGAGGGAGACAGCTTCACGGGGACTGGTTTCTCTTTGTAGTGATTAAGAAAAAGGTTCTCACACAGGATAATAATACTTGTACAGCATTGTGAATGTCCTGAATGCCATTACACTGTATTCTTCAAAATGGTTATAATGGCATTTTTATTTTATATGTATTTTTCCACAATAAAATAAATGAAGTGGGTGGTGAGGTTGTGGTTCTTGATAAGATGGAGTGAACATACTTCAACCTGTCTCCCCGACTGAATGCAGCTGCACAGTCTGTATAGAATGCATTGAGCAGCTATTTGAGATCTCTGATAAACAAACACTAGCAGGTGGAGTAGGAAAGAAGACCAGAATTTAAAGTATCACCAGACAAGCGGCAAATTACCCCTCCTCACCAGTATCCCCAGGAATTAGTTTAAGGAGCCCAGAGCCCAGAGTTGAATACCCATGTACAGATAGAAAGACCCAGGATAAATCTCATAGTTTTGTCCTGAGAAGCGGAAAGAGGACTCTTAATGCTCAGAGAATGGAGGAAATCTCCATTGTTCTTTTTCTCTTTTTAAAATTTATCTGTTCCCTTATGCCACAGTCTCTAGGCAATCTCAGGTCAGTGTTAGTGTTATAAGCATCAGTAGAAATAGAAGGCACTGCAGACACCTAACATCTCACAGAGAAAAACCTTCCTTTATGATCTGAGAGGCTGTGGTCCTAACAGGCAAACAATCCTTCCACTCGTTTCTTTTTTTTCCCTTTTACCACTCGGCCCCAAATGCTAGCTCAGTAGCAGAAGCACATAAGCAAGGTTAAAAAAATTTAAAAAAAATTTTTCAGGTGGAGGACAAAAAAAGGGGGGAAGAGTACCCTAGGAAACAAAGACTATTTTAAGTATCTTAGAGAAAAAAAGAATTTAAGAAAAAATGACCCCATGCAGTATTTTTATGAACTCCTGGACTCATCTCTGAACTGTGTATGTGTATCTGACCCTAAACAAATTCCAAAAACTTTAGAAGTGAACTAAGGAAAAGACCACTGCTCAGGTCCCAGACTGGATATATGCCTGGGACACATTCAACTATTACTGCAAAGGCTTTGACAACAACTGATATTAAAAAACAAAATCCACAAAAGAAAAGAAAAACTTTCAGCCTGAATCCAACAAGATTGATTGCTTGCTATAACAAAAATATCAACAACTTCCACAGGATTTAAACAAGACCCAGAGTCTCATAACATAATATTAACTATACCCAGGATACAAACCAAAATTACTCTGTGTACAAGAAACCAGGAAAATATAAACTTCCATGGAAAAGAGATTCACAGACACCAACACCAACCTGGCACAGATGTTGGAATTATCAAATAAAAACTTTAAGAGAGTTATTATAAAAATGTTCAGACAAGTAAGGAAAACACACTTAAAACAAAGAAAAAAATTGACTGTGTTAGCAAAGAAACAGAAGATATAAAGAACCAAGTAGAAATATCAGAACTGCAAAAATCATAACCTAATTAAAAAAAAAAACACTCAGTGAATGATTTCAAACACAATGAAGACAAGAAAAAGAGCTTACTGTTCTTTATCTTTGTGTGTGTGTGTGTGTGTGTGTGTGTGTGTGTGTGTGTGTGTGTGTGTGTGTGTTGGAGTCTCACTCTGTCACCCAGGCTGGAGTGCAGTGACACACTCATGGCCACTCCAGCATTGACCAACTGGGCCCTGGCAATCCTTCTGCCTCAGCCTTCCAAGTAGCCGGAACAATAGGCGTGCGCTACCATGCCCGGCTAATTTTTGATTTATTGTAGAGATGAGGTATTACCAAGTTGCCCTGGCTGGTCTTGAACCTGCAGGCTCAGGCCATCCACTTGCCTCAGCCTCCCAAAGTGCTGGAATTACAGGCTGAGCCCCCGAGCCTGGTCCGCTCTTTATCTTTTATTTGAAGAAATAATAGCTGGAAACTTTCCACATTTGGCAAAAGATAGAAACACATAATTTCAAGAACCTAAAAAAGTTAAACTCAAAGAAATTCCCACTCAGATATATCATTATCAAATCCCTGAAACCTAAAAGGAACACTCTGAAAATAGGCAGAGACAAATGGTGCAACACTTGTAAGGGAGCAACGATTCAAATTACTATGGATGTTTTCATTTAAAACAAAAATAAAAATAAAAATAAACAAAAACCCTAGAAAGGCCAAAAGAAAGCAGCAGTTTTTTAATTGCTGAAAAAAGAACTATCAACCCAGAATTTTAAATCCAATGAAAATATCCTTTAGAAATAAAGGAGTAAAATGAAAGCAGCTAAGAAAATTCATTGCATACAGACATGCTGTAAAATAACTACTATAAGACATTTTTAGTCAAAGGTAATACAATACCTAAAGGAAACTTGAAACAAGAATAAAGAGAAATAGAAATGGTAAACATATATGTAAATATATAGAGAATAATCTACTCCTTTTGAGTTTATTAAAACATTTTTAATGATTTAAAACAAAATAATTGAAATTGTGTGACAAGTTTTTCAATGTATGATATACATTGAATATATATGGAATATATAAGATAAACACAACATAAAGAGAAAAATGAAAAAAGATTAATGTAGTGATAAGGTATCTTTTTTCCCTCCTCATCTTACTGAAGTATAATTAAAAATGGTATATATTTAAGGTGTTCAACTTGATATTTTGATATACATATAAATTGAGGAATCACCACAACCAAGTTAATTAACCTGGGTGATAAGGTTTCTTCATTTCAACTGAAGTAGTAAAATGTTGATCCTATGTAGACTAAGAGTATTGTATATATGTTTTATAATTCTTACAGTAACCACCTTAAAAAATGTACAAGAAGTAATATGCCTAGAAACAAATGATGTTAGATAACTGATGACTGATGTCTACACACACACACACACACACACACACACACACACACACACACACAGAAGAACCTTGACCTAAACTTCACACTTTATATAAAAATGAACTCAAAATGGACCACACATCTAAATGTAAGACATAAAACTAAATGGCTGATGCAATTAAAGAGTGAGGGCAATACTTCCTTCTTAATGCTTTTCTGTATTTTTCAAATTATCCTTTATGACTTACAGGGCATTTAGAATCAGACAATATTTTAATATCAGTACCTTGCAGAAATACAGATGTTTTTCAAAACGTTATAGTGATAGCTTTCACTTTCATTAATTAAATAAAATATATCTTATAATAAGATTAGTATTTTTCACATCTGCCTTTAAAAATTACAAGGATTTGTCAGACTCATAGAAGGACAGAGATAACATTTAAAGAAACAAGTAGGCTACTGACCAAGTGAAGTGACAATGTTATAATGCTCCTATCACAGAGTGCTTCCATCAAATGCAAGATCCAGCAGTAGCCAAGGAAATAGCTATGCTGCCCTTCAAATGAAGCTGAATAAGGCAAATGAGATTTGGGATAATAAAAGGGACATCTCAAGTAATCTCTCTAGTGTTTGTTTATTGTCTTCTTCGTGTATTTTTTCCTGCACAGCCTCCCATAGTGTTTTGCTGATATTCTAGTACAATATTTTGCTGCTTCTTTTTGGGTCATGTTTCTGTTCAAGTCCATATATTATGTGTGAATTCAATGCGCCATCACCAAACTCTGCCTACTGGCTAAAGGAGTCTATAACTGCCATTGCCTCTTTGGTTGGAATGGGTGTTATTGAGAGTAAACTCAGTGACATCTACATCTTCTGAGTAAAGTGGCCAGTGACTTCCTCTTCTTTAGGTAGTGATCACAAGTGCAAATATATGACTTCTTCTCCTCTCCTTCCCTGGAGACTTGAGGGATACCTGTTGTGTCAGATGGTACAGTCTCACCAAACAGGATGTCATGATGCTCTGAAGGCTCATGAAGTCATTGCTTGACCTAATGAGGCTCTTAAAAAATGTCCTCCATAATAATTATGGGAGAGGTTCAGAGACAAAAAAGGCACCTGTAACTCCCTCTCACCTATGATGAAGAAAGACCCTTCCTGTACACTCTTTAAAAGCCAGCCTTGAAAAATATCTTAAATGTACACTTCACTAAATGTCATTTCATTTGGAAACTAACATGTGATATTTTTTTTCTCCCATGGCAGTAATGCACAAAACCAATATATTTTATGGCCTAAATGAAAAAAGGGAAAGTGGAAGGTCGGGCACTGCTCCTTTAAGATGCTTCCAGAATCAAATACCACTTTCGATAGGGCTGCCAAGTAAGCACTTATGAAAGGTTAGAAACTGAAGCAATAAACTTCAGCGTGAGACCCTTTGCTCTCCTGGTTGAATGGGATGTTTAATAGCGGGTATTCATCTTCCCCATCTGCGATCTTCATTTAGCCAACAGGGCCAAAGACTCTTTCTCAGACTTCATCTTTTTCATCCTTCTCCTGACTTTGAGTTCTGTCTTATCAGTTCCCTTCTGCTTTATCCTGACCCTATTTCTACTCTGATTTCCCCTCCCACACATCAGCCTGGCTCTGAAGAATGGTGTTTGGAATTTATTTATTTGTCCATCTGTCCATTATCCATACACACACACACACACACACACACACACACACCCTCTCTCTCTCTCCTCTTTCCACTCTCTCTCTGTCTCTCTCTCTCTATATGTATATATATGCATATATATATCTCTCTCTATATAAACATGCATATATATACACACACATACACACACACATGTATACTAGGGAGGTTACAAAAAAAACCCAGAATTTTTGTTTGGAGTGCAGATTCCTCATAGTACTGGCTTCCCTTGCTAGGCAAGTGTTTTAGGAAGCCATTGGCATCCGTGTACCAGCTAGTGCTGTTGTGAGAGGTTGCATTCTGCCTCAGTGAGTTTTTTTTTTTTTTTTTGAGATCCTTCCACATGTTTGCCCATTTTATGATGGGTGATTTATGAGCCCACCTGCCCACACCACACTGAATGTTCAGTAGTTTTTTTTATCAAAAGTGGCATGATCCTCCCATCATCCCTATTCACCTAATATTGCCCTGAGCAACTGTTTTTGTTTCCTCAGATGATGAAAAATAGTTCTCAAAGGGAAACATTTTGCCATGTGGAAGAGATGAGACAGAAAACGACAGAAGCACTAAAAGGCATCAAAATGGACGAGTTCAAAAATTGTTTTGAGGCCGGGCTCAGTGGCTCAGCCTGTACACTTTGGGATGTCAAGGCGAGTGGATTCCCTGAGCCTGCGGGTTCAAGACCAGCCCGAGCAACTTGGTGAGACCGTGTCTCCACAATAAATCAAAAATTAGCCGGGCATGGTAATTCCAGCTACTTAGAAGGCTGAGGTGGAAGGATCGCCGGAGCCCAGCAGGTCGACGTTGGGGTGGCTGTGAGTGTGCCACTGCACTCCAACCTGGGTGACAGAGTGAGACTCCAACTCAAAAAAAAAAAAACTGTTTCGAGTCATGGGAAAAGCATCTCGCTAGATGTATTGCATCAAATGGAGAGTGCTTTGAAGGTGACTGAAGTTTAAACATGTAAGAATGTAAGAATAAATACACAATTTTTAATAAATACATTCCTTTTTTTGAGTTCCCTCTCATATATATGTATGCGATATATATATAACATGTTATATATAAAATATATTGTAATATAATATAATTAAGTACCTTCTGGACCTCTGACATCATACTAGGTACTGGAAATACAATAGCAAAGAAGGCTGACCAGGTGGGGGAAAAGATGAGTCCATTGACAATTACAGTACAGTGAATATTTGCTGAATGAAAGTACAAGATGTGTCCTCATATAGGAGGGACATCAATCTTGCCTTGGAGAGTGAAAAAGATGTTAGTGGTTTTGTTTGTTTGTTTGTTTTTAGACCACGTATCTAGGAAAAGAATTTTTAAAATATTCAGAGAAGATGGGGAAATGTGTGAAAAGCATAGTGAGATCATGGAAACGCAATAATTGAATACAGCAGAAGAGTCAAGAGCAAGAGGAAATCAGAGAGAGATGAACTTGAACTGGGAAAAGTGAGGTCAAAAAAAATAAGACAATAAATGAATGGATAAATAGATGTGTATGTTTTAGTGTTTATAGTAAGATAATGGTGAAAGGTCCAGTTTTCAGGACAATTGTGAATCATGTAGAAAAAAAGGTGCCAGAGAAGGTTAGCAGCACAGAATTTGATAAATCAGATAAACTGGCAGCTGTGTACATTCTTCAATTTTGCTGTCTTTGCAATCATTATAAATTCTTCTGAAGCAAGATAGCATTCTCCTATAGACACCTGCCTCAAAGTACCTAGGGTAAGCACTACAGGTTGCACTGCAAGATTAGTAAATATACTTGACATATGTACTCTGTGTACCTACTATCTGCCTTGTACTGTGCTAATGGAAGGGGGTGCAGATATAAATGACACATAGTGCTTTTTTTTTCTTTTCTTTCCTTTTAAAGAAATCTCAGAGAGAGAGAAAGGGAGATGAACAAAATGAGGATTATGATGCAGGGTCATATATGGTAATAGAATAGAAAAACAGGGTTCCACAGGCATCCAAAGGAGAGGAGTCAACCCAGCCTGCTGGGGGCAGGAAGGTATGGGAATAAATAGTGCTGCAGGCATCAGTCAGGTGTCTCTGAAGATGGGACCCTTGACCTGACCCTTGCTGAGTGAAAAAGAGTCAGGTAGGATGATTTGCCTAAGGGTTTGGGAAAATTATATTGCAAAGAGCACCATCAAAGGTAGGACAAAGTAAAGGAGAACATTAAATTAAATTGAGGGGCGGGGGAGGAAGTAAAGGTACACTGGTATTGCAAAATCCTTTATGTTTTGCTCAATTTTAACTAGGCTGCCAGGAAAATAATTATTTCAATCATCTTTGGGTAAAATAAAATTCTCATTATGGTGGTTTAAAAATTAGCAAATGTGTTTAACCTGCCAGAAAATGTGCTAAGCACTCTTACAGATGAGTTTAATTCATATTCAGACTACTTCACAAGTAAGTAGTCTCCTTAGTTCCATTTTACAGGTGGAGAAAGTGAGGCACAGAGAGAGATTTGGGTGAATTCTTGAAATCAAAAATAGAGGTAGCATTGGAGAGGGAATTACCATCCAGATGGCTTGAGCCGGGTTCCTCTCTGAATCCCAACTGTACACAGCTCCCAGTATCAAGGAAACCAACCCAGGTCATGGATACCACATTGCTACCCCTTCCCTCCTATCTGTACCTCATTTGTCCTTAGCTGGTGCTCATTGGCAGCTCTGCCCTGATGGGATATTGTTTACACACTTGTATTTCTATACAAGAATGTACACTGACTTCTTTAGGTATAGATTAGGATAATTTCCACTAAATTATATTTCTCTGATATCAAACCTTATATCCAGTTCTCACCCCTAGTGGATACTGGAGGCTCTGGAATCCAGCTACCTGAGTCCAGGCCTTGTACATTGTCAATGTAACATTAGCCACATTATATAATTTCTATGGTCTCAATTTCCCCATCTGTATAATAGGGATAATATGGACCTGCATAGTGTCCAAGTGAGTATAAAATATGATAATCAATTTGAAGTACTAAGTAAAACACCTGGCATATTTTAAATAGTCAACAAATCCTCTTCAACTTAATGTGAGAGCCAAGAGGTGTTCAGAAGAAGCACTGGGTCAAATAACTCGGGTTTAAAACCTGGCTTTGTCCTGCAAGAGGCCTTATGAATTTATGTGAATTAATGTCACTTTCTGAGTCTCAGATTCCTTTTCTTTTCTTTAAGTAATTTTTTTTATTTTAAAGATGTGAGATACAATTCAGGGTTAGGTATACAAATGTTTATTATGCAGGTACCCTTGTTGATGAGTTGTGCCCCCACTCCCCCAGGAGATTCCTTTTCTAAAAAGAAAAAAAAAAGGTGAGGCAATAGCTACCTTGAATTTTGAAAAGTTTGATATTATCCTTTTGAAAAGAGTGGATAAATTGGTATCACATGTTATGGGGAGGAGGTTGGCAGTTACTCAATGCAGAACGTGCATTTCCCTTATTTCAAGGGTCCACACAGGGCAAGGGCAAATGGAGAAATAAGGGCAGTACTATTCATAGAACAGACCTGGAACTGAGAAGAATGTCAATGTCCACCAGTACCAAAACGATTTATAGAATTGTAGTTCATCTATTGGAGGAATTAAAACATTTTCTGTTAAGCATCAAAAAGTAAATATATTTGACTCTGTATTTTGCCATAGAGTCTGTTCTGTCTTTGCTACAGTTACTCAGTTCTGCCATTATGGGGGGAAGCAGTCATAAACAAGTATAAATATCTATAAACAAGTGGTTGTGGCTGTGTTCCAAAACTTTTTTTCCAAGTCAAAATACAACAGATACTGGCACAGATGTGGAGAAAAGGGGACCCTTCTACATGGATGACGGAAGTGCAAGCTAGTTCAAGCTCTATGGAAAGCAGTGTGGTGATTCCTAAAATAGCTAAAAATTGATCTTCCATATGATCTACCAATCCCTCTCCTAGAATATACCTGGAGGAGCATAACCCGTTTTATAAAAAAAGACACCTACACATGCATGTTTATTGCCATACTATTTATAATAGAAAAAACGTGAAACAAATCCTACTGCTCATCAAAAACAGACTGGATAAAGAAAATGTGGTACATATACACAGTGGAGCATTATAAAAACATAAAGAACAAAGTCATGGACCTTGTAGCAAACTGGGTGGAATTGAAAACCATCATACTAAATTAACTATCACAGAAACAAAGAACTGAATACTGCATATTCTCACTCATAAATGGGCCCTGGACATCAGTCACATTAGCACAAGGGAGGGCTCAGCAATCACTTGACACTGCTAGGGAATGGAGGGTAGAGGGCACGAGACGATACAAAGGGTACCCAGTCCACTAGCAGGGGGAGTGAGGGCCAGCTGGAAGCCCAAGCTTCACCTGTACTTAGCCTACTTATGTAGTCAATCCTCACCTGTACCCCACATCCCTATAATAAAATAAAAATTTTAAAAAGGTATAGTAGAAAAAAATCTCTATTTACAAAAACAGACAGTAGACCATATTTGGTCTATGGTCACAACTAGCCAGCCCTTGGTCTACACTATAAAAAACTATGTATTCATCAGAAATCTGCAAATTTGAAGAAGGACATCTATTATAGAATGGATAAAATAAAAGCAAGTTAAACAAATTTTAAAAATACAATTCAACTTCTGTTTTAAAAGCTACACACACACACACACACACACACACACACACACACACACACACACACATTCATTTGTCTATGGAAAAAATCTGAAGAATTGAAACTCCAAACAAAAGCACAAAAATTTTGTCCTGGGAATAAGAGCAATAATGGCAAGGAAAAGCCAGTGAAACTGGTATTCTCATTTTAAATCTTGGGTTCTATTCTATTATATCTGCTTCTTGCAATGAGCATGCACTGCTTTTGTAAATTCAAAGGAAGAGCAACCATAAAAATATCATTTAAAAGGCTGAGTAATAGGATAGTTGTAATAATTAAATGAGATGTTATATGTAGAGCAGCAAATCCAGGCCTGGCCTGCCACCTGGTAAGTGTTTGATAAATGGTACCTATTCAATAACTCCTCAGAGTATCAAAAGAGCTGAGACTACCTTGAAAAAAGACCAACTTCAATTTTGTCTCTACAAAATATCTCTTATTATGTATTTTTGTGTGAATTATCTTGACTAGGAAAGTAAAAATACATATACAAAAGAAAATAAAAAGAGAGAGGTTGATTTGCCCAGTCTACTTCTGAGGACTTCTTTGTAATGTTTATTAGAAATCTGGGTTAATAAAGTCCTGAAATCCCTGAATATAATACAATCCTATAATCTATCCTAAGGTTGTCATCAACTCCAATGCTTTTTGCAAATGTACCTTATAACGAAGTGTCTCCTCTGATTCTAAGAAAACAGGATAGTTTGTGTCAGATAAGCGGACACAGATCCCATCACTCGGGGCTGTTGTTTCTTTTTGGTACAAGGGAGAAAAAAAAGTGTGTTACAGTAGTAAGTGCTTAGAATTCAGGAAAATAAGTGAGAAATAATCAATTAAAAAATAAAAACAAAAAGTCACAACAATGAGTCAAGTTAGCCATGATTAATTAACTCGATTCTGGCTAATGCTGTATAAACAAAGAAAATACACTTGAGAGAATAACTTGGGAAATCCACCCGGTTCTCCCATGACATTTTCATTTTAACCCTGGGGAGAACCATTATCTGCTGCTAAAATCTTGTCTGGTTTTGTAAAAGTGCCAGCTCTGAAGGTTTAGGGGAGAGGAAGGAAAGAACTTGGCAAGGCTAAGTATTAAGTAGGATGGATTTGTTGTTATATGTAGACTTGCACAGATAAACCCAAATCCTGAAAACTCTAACATATTTAATTTATGACTAACAGTTCTTGGGGATACTTTACTGGGGAACACCTAAAATCTCAAAACTCTTAGTATTTTTAGCACTTAAATAGCATATGGGATGGTGTCTTCAGGCAGTATACAACATTTAGTGAGCACTTTTCCTGCTGTTCCTTTAAAGAAAAAAACTGTATAGTTTGATGATATTGGTACTTATATCAAGAGTCACTGTTGTGACTCCATGTCACCAAGGAGATTCAAGTGTTTGTTATCTGATTAAAGAGATGTCAGTGGCCAGGATACCTTCAAAACTTGAACAAGTCTCAAATTACAGGTTTTAAAGAGCTGTTTTCTTTGGAGGAAATGCTTTTTTTACATTTGCCATGCACCCGTTTGATAAAGACCCCACTAGCAACAGAAGTCCCTCAGGTCTGAGACAAGGCTGTCCAGGCAGATGGATGAGATAGACAAACACTGGGCACGAGGTTTCTGCCACAAGCAGCACATGGCCAGAATCCCCTTCAGCCTTTTGCATCCATCTGCTTCCTGCAAGGATGCAGTCTCTTGGAGTTGTTCATTTCAGGCTGGATGCTGGTCTTGAAATGAAAGGGCAGCCCCTGACCATGAAGAGCCTACCTGGTCTGACACATGTAAGTACCTTTACAAGTGAAACCACACAATGTCTTTGCATGTGATAACTTGCAAGGTAGAAGACACATATTGTCTATTATTTATTCTAATAATAAACCATTACCCCAGGCACATTTTTATTCTCCAGATTTAATAAGGTATTTTGTGAACCGAGGCAGAGGAGGGTTGGAGAAAACAATTGCAGTTATTATGAAGATGATTTCTATTTGTTTCTGCAGCAGAAGCAATCACCGTTCCTTTCCTTCATAATCAATGGTTATAATTGCCCTTTTTCAACCCCACCTAACCCCTTGTTCAGTCTAAGAAAATTCAAACAATACTCACCAAAATGTCCTGGGGGACAAAAAGGACTCGGCATGCTTCCCTGAACCAGTCTCTGGGGACCATCATTACCCTATAGCCAGATAACTCTGATTATGTAGAATGGGCATCTCAACTCAGATTTTCCCATCATCCCCGTCTCCACAACCAGTAGTGGGAAAGAGTGGGGAGAGCCAGGTGGATGATTTACATACTACTCACATGTCTCTACTTGGGTAGAATGTATGTCCTCAAGACATTTACAAGTTAAGATGTTTTAACTGAAGTTTTTTTTTTTTTTTTTCTCATTGGATGTTACAGAGCTCGAATGATAATTTTATCAGAAGTTGATAATTTTATAATCTGCATCCCAATTAAATAGATTCAGCAGAGACACATAGGCCATGGCCTTATCCAGGCAGTCATCTTGATCATATTAATTGAGAGACATTTGAGAGGCATCTAAAAATGCATGGTTAAGAGAACAAACTCTAAAGCCAGGCTCCCCGGGTTCAAAGTTCAAGTCTACTCCTTATTAACTTAGGGACTTTGAACAAATTCCTTTCGTAGGTCTTCCTGTGTGCCCCAGAGGTCATCACAAGATGTGAATGAGTTAATATTTGCAAAGCAATTAGAAGATTGTGGGCACACAGAAAGCACCACATAAGCGCCTTCTCAATGCAAGAAAGTAAATTTAATTCAATGGGCTATTTGTTGTTGTTGTGACTGCTCTTTTGATAAGCTGACAATAAACTGGACTTGCCTCGCAATGGGCTTAGATGTTTAGTAGACAAAATAACTGTGGTAGCAAAACAAAGTTTTGAAAAGTGGCCGGTGCTTCTGGAAGCTTTGTGCCAGGACATTAAAAGTCCGTGTCTACAGATTGTAGAGAATATCAACAAAAATAAATCATGTAACAACTACTGTATTATCATGGGGAGAAAAAAGTCAAGGTGAACTACATCTCACTCACAATTTTTCAGACAAGCAAATAGGGATATAAGTATATAAGTGCCTCTATAGTCAAGGCACCACCAGTGCACATCCCAGGCTGTCTACCTATGCCATGCTGCCAGTTGCATCTAAAGAAGCCTTTACATAGCTGTAAGAGGCCTTTTCCATTCCTGATTTCTATGACTTTACAAAATGTCATTATTTAAGAAATGGGAACAATTCTGAAGTTTGAGAAGCTTGAGGAGTATTCATTTTCTAATTTTCCAGTTCAGTTGTCTGAAAGGGTTGGCTGGGTGGTGGTGGTGATTGTTGCTGTGTCTGTGTGCGTGTATGTGTGTGCCTATGTGTTTGTGTTCACACTCTTCCTAGAAAGCTTACGGAAAGGAACACTGGAAGACATATGCTTCACAAAAAAGGATGAGTTCTTATCTTTACTGGAGGAACTAGATTCCCAAAAGTTCTGAAATCATGAGCAGGCATTCGTGTTAATTGCAGGCAATTTAAGAGGAAAATCTAGGTCGTCTGGCTGTTTGCTTTGTCATCATCAGTATTAATTAGACACTGGAAGTAATGACTGAGCTCAGAGAGCTCTTCAGATTTAAAATAATAATAATAATAAACCAACAGAGCAGAGCTCTACCTTCGGAAAGAAAATATTTTCACAAGTAGCATTCTGAAAGAAACTGAGTGGGAAAACCTTGCAATTAAATTCTGCAAATGTGCTCTGAAATAATCCCAGGGGAAGTCTTATCTGTACTTAATATTCAAATAAATATTCTTTTTGTGTGCAGTGCATTCGATCGTGTGCATTTTATTTAATTTAAGTGTATAACGTGATCTGTATCATGAGAAATAATCACAAGGAGAGGTAGAACCCTTAACTAGGATAAATGGGCCAGCTCAACAGTCCAGTGGGCACTCATGGGTGAGGGAGGCACTGGAAGGTGTGGAATCCTAGGGTGGTTTTCCCTGGGAGTGTCCTATAGGACCTTGAGACTCAAAGTGAGCCTGTGAACCAGCACTGCCCGGAAGTTCATTAAAAATGCAGTATCTCAGACCCCAACCCAGACCAAATGAGTCAGAATCTGCTTTTTTTGAGACCTCAACCACTGGCCACCCCACGTGATTCATGCTAAATCTAGACAGATACTGATGTGAGGTGTCCTCATTGAGTGTTAGGGCATCTCTGCTCTCCTCTTCTCCACCAAGAAGGTCCCTCTGATAGTCCTACTTATGTGTCTTCAATGAGGTAGGTACCAAAACGCTGCCAGGGGGCCTCTTAAGGTGTTTCATGAAAAGTTAAAGCCTCGGGGCTCTCTGGGTAGCCACTCCTTTCCATCCATCTTTTTGAAGCATCCTAGAGATAACCACAGCCTTATGAAGCCAAGCAAGCAAGTGGTTATGGGGGGTGGACAGGGGTTAGCATCTTTCTCTGACATCCCCGGACTCCTCGTGGATGATTTCTGACTCAGTCTCCTCTTCTCCATCTCCAGCCCAGTCATTTCCAGGCATGATCTAGCTTTCCGACTTCATCCTACATTTACTTTTTTCAGTGACCTCATGATGTAGGGATTATTATTATTGAGATACAGGGTCTCACTATATTGCCCAGGCTGGTCTTGAACTTCTGTCCTCAAGCAATCCACCCCTGCCTTAGCCTCCCAAAGTACTCAGGTTACAGTCGCAAGTCATCGCGCCCAGCTGTCATTATTATTACTATCCCCATGGAATAGACGAGGGCACTGAGACTTAGAGAGGTCAAAGTAGATGCTCTCAGTTAGCCAACAGCAGTCAGGAGTCAAACCCAGACCCACCTGAATCCAGAACCTGTGGTGAGAATCAATGAAGTCAGGAGCTCCTGGTTCAGAGGTCAGACTGTGTGAGCTGTCATACGGAGGCCTCCTCACCACCTTGTGCCTCCTCATCCCTGCCTCATCTGTGCGGTCAGTAGAAACCCATGTCTTCATTAGGTCTCTCATACAATGCCCTTCTGAGGTTCAGTACTGACCCAAGCCCAAGCCCAAGCCCAAGCCCAACCTACCTTCCTCATCTCCTTTTGTTTCTGTCATCATGTTAAGTTCTCCCATAGGGAGCTGCTCTGTGTTTAAAGTGGTCCTAAGAGTATGATGATCAGCTGTGTTCTCTTAAAGAAAGTTCATGTTCCCCATGGTTTTCAGGTTCTCAGGGAGGGATGGGATGGGTGGCTTTGCTGTAACCCCTAAGATCGACACCTTCACTGTGTCTTCAGAACCTGCTCTCTGCCTTCCATGATCTTCCATTCCCTTCCCTATCTTCCCACTCATCCTGACTGAAAGACAGAACGGGAGGGATGGCATTCTTCTCACGCCTTCTGGAGACAGGGACAGTGTACAAGCTCTACCCAGTAGGTGCTCATACTATTTTTGCTGAACTGATTTCCAGTCACTTAGCGATGATATTCCTGCTGACTCACATTGTCTCCCAAATTGAAGCAGTTCTCTCACCAGTCAGGAAGAGGCTCCTTTCCAAAACACAGAGGCAGGCTCACAGCCACAGCAATTGGAGACTTCGGAAGTTAGACAAGCTTGCCACAGGGGCTATGCCATGAGCCCGGACACACCAAAAGCATTTTTAGGCCCAAGGTGGGGTCTCTCTCAGAGGGTACAAGGAGAATTTGCCACCACAACAAAATAACAGGTGAAATTATTCAAGGACAGAACTACTTGACAATGAACAATTTGTTGAATGCAATTATTAAAGATTATCATCTCTAATTCCACCAAGGAATTATTAGAGAGCATGGGCGGGGGAGGAGAAATGTGACTCTATCAGATTTTATTTAAAAAAAGAAACAACAAAAAAACAGGCCAGGCTCAGTGGCTCAGCCTGCGATCCCAGCACTTTGGGAGGCTGAGGGGAGTGGATTGCCTGAGCCTGTGGATTCGAGACCAGCCTGGGCAAACTTGGCAAGATCTCATCTCTGCAATAAATAAAAAAATTAGCTGGGTGTGGTAGCGTGTGCCTGTAGTTCTGGTTACTTGGAAGGCTGAGGCAGAAGGATCGCCAGAGCCCAGCAGATTGACGCTGGGGTGGCTGTGAGTGTGCTACTGCACTCCAGCCTGGGTGACGGAGTGAGACTCCAACTCAAAAAACAAAAAACATAGAACTCCGGATGTGGGATATTCCCCATGGAAATATTTACTCATGACTATGGCTTTTAATCTTGTCTTTAAAAAATAATTAAGTGTGATTTTTAAAAGAATAAGAAAACGATCTGATTCTAAATGGGAACAAGAGAAGTAGACATTGGGGCCAGCCAGACTGACTGCCGGCAGCCACCCAGCCACTAAGGAGAGTTGGTTTCCTTCCCCAGACTTGAGCAAAGCTGCACGAACTTCCATAACAAGTGCCTTGAATAACCAGGAAGTCTGCCCAGTCAGCTACTGGCAGGACTATTGGAAGAGGGCAAAGCCTCTTCAGTACAGTAATGAGGAAGCTATGAGTTTCAAGTCATGGGGTATGAGGTGGTGGGACATCGTGAGTCAGGTCCCATGTGATACTAACTGGTTGCTTCCTCTGGGCAGAGGGTAAAAAAGTCATCGGCTTCCTCTGGGATGCTGTTTGGGAGCACAGAGACGTTCAGTATTTAAAAAATCATAATAGGGTCTGGTATAATTGGTCATGCCTGTAACCCCAGCACATTAGGAGGCTGAAACAGGAGGATTGTTTGAGCCTAGGAGTTCGAGATCAGCCTGGACAACATAGCGAGACCTTATCCCTATAAAAAATTAGAAAAAAAAAAAGTCAGGCATGGTGGTGTGCTCCTGTAGTCCCAGCTACTCAGGAGGCTGAAGTGGGAGGATCAACACTGAAGTCTGAGGCTGTGGTGAGCCATGATTATGTCACTGCACTCCAGTCTGGGCAATAAAGTGAGACCCTGA
>CAUYQG010042015.1:0-14824 GCA_963574415.1 Tarsius wallacei
GGATACAAAATAAACTTGCAAAAGACAATGCAATCCTATACACCAACAACAAGCAGGCAGAGATCCAAATTAAAAGCATAACCCTATTCACAATAGCCACAAAAAAAATTAAATACCTCAGCAAAGTGAAAGACCTTTACAGTGAGAACTACAAAATACTGCTCAAAGAAATCCAAGAAGACACAAATGGAAAAATAATTCACGCTCATGGATAGGAAGAATCAACACTGTTAAAATGTCCATCCTACCAAAGGCAATCTACAGATTCAACACAATACCCATTAAGTTGCCAACATCATTCTTCTCAGACCTGGAAATGACAATTCAGAAACTCATATGGAAACTTAAAAGACCACAAATAGCCAAAACAATCCTTAGCAAAAGAAACAAAACAGGAGGTATCACACTTCCAGACTTCAAACTTTACCATAAGGCTACAGTAATCAAAACAGTCTGGTATTGGTACAAGAACAGGCACATAGACCAATGGAACAGGATAGAGATTCCGGAAGCAAAGCCTCAATTTCTCAACCAACTCTCTTTGACAAAGCCTCCAACAACAACCACTGGGTGGAGGAGAACCTATTCAGTAAATGGTACTGGGGAAACTGGCTGACCACGTGCAAAAGATTGAAACAGGACCCCTACCTATCACCTTCCACAAAAATTAACTCTAAATGGATCTAAGACCTAAACATAAAACCTCAAACTATAAGAATCTTAGAAAACACAGGAGACACCCTTTTGGAAATTGGAACTGGCAACCAATTCCTCTTCAGAACCCTAAATACCCATACCTTAAGAAATAAGATAGTCAAGTGGGACCTCATCAAACTAACAAACTTCTGCAAAGCAAACAAAACCATCAAGAGAGTGGGGAGAAAGCCCACAAATGGGAAAACATATTTGCCAACTGTATATCTGACAAAGGCCAAACATCTAGGATCTACAAGGATCTCAAATGCATCAAAAGGAAAAAACAAACAGCCCCATCAAAAAGTGGGCAAAATATATGAATAGGCACATCTCAAAAGAAGATACACAGGCAGCCAACAGACACGTGAAAAAGTGCTCAGCCTCACTCATCATCAGAGAAATGCAAGTCAAAACCACATTGAGATTCCACCTAACCCCGGTAAGAATGGCCATCATTCATAAAACAAAAAACAATAGATGCTGGCGAGGATGTGGAGAAAAAGGAACGCTTCTACACTGCTGGTGGGAATGCAAATTAGTGCAACCTTTTTGGAAGACAGTGTGGAGGTTTCTGAAAGAACTAGAAATTGACCTTCCATATGATCCATCAATTCCCCTATTGAGAATATACCCGGAGTAACTCAAATCATTCTACAAAAAAGATACCAGCGCAAGTATGTTTGTTGCAGCTTTATTCACAATAACAAAAACATGGAACCAACCATGTTGCCCATTGAAGCTGGACTGAATAAAAAAAATGTGGTACATATGCACAATGGAGTATTATGCAGCCATAAAGAAGGTCAAACATATGGACTTTGGAGCAACTAGGATGGGTTTAGAGTTGATCATACTCAGTAATCTATCACAGAAATAAAGAACAGAGTACCAAAATTTCTCACTCATAAGCGGACCTTGAACAATTATAATACTATAAGAAAGGGATTGGCAGTAGTGGGAAACTATCGGGGAGGAAGGTGGGATTGGCAGTTGAGGGAATCTGCTAGGGGAGGGAGGAGCATACATCATCAACAAGGGTCCCTGCATAATCAACATTTGTATACCTAACCCTGAATTGTACCCCACATCTTTATAATAAAAAAATATATTATAGCCAGGCTCGGTGGCTCAGCCTATAATCCCAGTGCTTTGGGAGGCTGAGGTGAGTGGATTGTCTAAGCCTGTGGGTTCGAGACCCGCCTGGGCAACTCGGTGAGACCTCATCCCTACAATAAATCAAAAAATCAGCCGGGCGTGGTAGCGCATGCCTGTAATTCCAGCTACTCGGAAGGCTGAGGCAGAAGGATAGCCGGAGCCCAGCAGGTCGAGGCTGTGGTGGCCGGGAGCGGCCACTGCACTCCAGTCTGGGCGACAGTGAGACTCCAACTCAAAATAATAATAATAATAATAATATTATAACAAAATCATGTTATGAAAAACATTTAATCACATGGGAAAATGGTCATGATAAAACTTTCAGTGAAACACAATTTTTAAAGTATACAGCAGGCAGGATGAGGACACGGCAGTGAACAAAGCAGCCAGAAGCTCTGCCTACATGGAACTTACATTCTCTGATCACAACAAAATATGTATATTGTAGTAGATATTTGGGTACTGTCTGTCTAGTGTCTTTTTGGAAACCAACCCTTCTCCGCTCTGATTACAGTAATTTTCTTCAGTCCTTGAGTACTTACTGATGATCCTGTTCTCGACTCCTACCCCTCTGCAGGCTTTAGGGTGAAAAGGCAACACAGCTGTATTCCAGCATCCCACATTCCTATAGTTAATCATAGTAAGCCGTCCTCTGGCTAGAGGGATTGCTAATCAAGAAGCCCATGACCTAAACCAGGACAATCAGAATCCCCACTGATACTTTTGTCAGTGCCAATAGAAAAAAAAAATCTCTCTTCCTGATGTAATTACTAAGATTTTAGGGTGGGACTCAGGCTAACCTGGTCATCATGCCTACTACTTGAGAACAATGGAACTAGGAAATGGAAAGAAATAAGAAACCTTATTTTTATTTCGTTTGAGTAAAATTTCCCCCCACTGTTAGAAAAAAAATGTCTTAGCTAAAACAAACATATCATGGGGATCCAACTTGAGTCCAGATTATGAAAGTATATCTGATTAAATTGGTGGAACCAGTGGAGGCATTTTTTTACACACATTGATATGCAGACAGAAAGGTGCTCTGAGAGACAAGGGGGCACAGAAACAAAGGGTGCAGAAAGCAGCATAGGGTGTGTGCCCCAGGCCTCCACGCACATGTGTTTGAGCCCTAAGAAATGAGCAGATGCTGGTAAAAGGAGAGGTTTATGAGGAACACTGTATTAGGCTTAAGGGTGCTGTTCTCGGAAGTGCAGATTAGTAACACAGCAGATGGGGCATGAGACACAGTATAGCGTATAGCGTAGCCACAGTGAGGACTGCAGGGCATTCAGTCCATTTTGGTATCTCAAGGTTTTGCAGTTTAGGGAGGACCTGAAGACACGTCCTTGGCACAGACACAGTGTTCTCAAGGAAGATAAAAGCAAGGTGACTGAAGAGCTGTCATCTGAGTGGTTTTGCAGAGCAGACTTGGAGTGCAGAAGACAAGCTTGTTTAAAAGCATTGTTTGGAGCTTCCTGGACATGCCCAAAATAACACAGTATAAAAATGAGGAAGAGCTCAGGCTCTTACATCAGGCTGAAGGGCGCATAAGTCAGTGAAGTTTAAGATAATTACTGTTGCTTTGACCTCGCTTTGCCATTAGAATGATAATGTTTGGAAGTTTTAAGAAATATATATCTTTGGAAGGGCATGTATTAAAATGTGAATCATGAATACTTTGGCGAGATAGGATTATGAATGCCTTATTTTCTCCTTTAACTTTTTTTAATTTCTACCCTCAATTGTTCTATAATGTAATTATATATTAGAATGTGATCATCAAGCACAATAATGTTGTATTAGAATATATGTGGGGGGGGGTTTCCCCTTGGGCCTCCAGGCAGTGCCATTCAAATGCACCCAAGAGCTGGTAAACCTTCTCAAAAAACTAT
This sequence comes from Tarsius wallacei, assembly GCA_963574415.1. Lineage (NCBI taxonomy): Eukaryota > Metazoa > Chordata > Mammalia > Primates > Tarsiidae > Tarsius > Tarsius wallacei. The sequence continues at coordinate 3,744 of CAUYQG010042015.1, forward strand.
TTCACAACTTTAAATATAGAACAGAATGAGGAAACTATAAGAATTTAAAGATCCGAGAGTTTTCCTCTTTCCAGGGAAATCCACTTCTCTTCTTTGTTTACTACCAAAGTTATTAGAAACGTAATCCCAGAAAGTCATCTGAAGATCAAAGAAATTGGATATAATTGCATTACATTAATAGATTTTTAAATTTTAGACTTTGTAAAATATAATTTGTAGTCTACTTGATGTGCTTTTATTGTTTGAATGACTAAATATGTAGATATAGATAGTTGTGTGTATGTAGGTGTACATATGCAATATTTACCAAGGCTTTCAGAGTCATACTTGAAACCAATTCCTATATTCTCTCATATAGAATTTTTAGTTCTTCAACTAAGAGTTTTCTCATCCCATTGACAGTGGCAGGAAACTATGGGGGGGGGCAGGGAGGGGAAGGGAGGTGGGATTAACAGTAGTCAATATCTGTCTGGAGACGGGGAGGCACACCTCATCAACAAGGGTACCTACACAATGCATATTAGTATACCTAACCCTTAACTGTACCCCACAATTTTAAAATAGAAAATATGTTAAAATAAAAAATAAAAAGTTTTCCCATCCCAAAGGTTTTCAGAAACCTAATCCTAATTCCTAGTTAGAAATTATTATAGTTCATTCCCTAAACAACTGTCCATTTTGGTTCCTCTGATATTTGTTATGTATTCATCAAAGAACGGTGAATGCAGAGTTCAGAAAGATTTAAAAGAAAGGACAGATATAAGTCCATTACACAGTGGCCTTAGTACAAGCACAAGAGACAAGAAAAACCCAGGACAAGTACATTTTACAACTCCGGGACAGAACTCTCAGCAACCCTGGGCAAATGTCACATGAAAAATTTTACAGAGATGGTCAGTAACTGTTTCCTAAAGGATAGCATCAAATAAAAAACATCATCTAGTATAACCTCTGGAGACATATTTTCCCCTCTTCCTATAGCTGAGTTTATTTGGCCTTTCATTATCTAATTCACCATTTTCTCTGGTCTTTAATAAGATTTCACTCTGTTTCTGGCAAAGCATCTGTGCTAACAATTTCCGGCTCAAGTTCTCTCTATAGCCTCATATGAATGATGACTTGTTGCTTTGCTAAGAGCTCATTTGCTGGAATATAATTTTGGTTTAAGAAGAATTAACATTTTGTAAAACAGATGGTGAATAATAATTCATCACACCTTGAAAGTTTCAATGATGCTGCTGCTGCTGGAATGGAAGCCAGCTCCATTTGACAGATGTTCCATTGCCACTTGCTATTGTTCGAGGTAATATAAAACTTTCTCTCCTGCATGCCTTGATTTTTTGTTCTACAGAATTTGCAATGCCCAAAAGGCTCTCTGAGTTGAGGACAGCACATTCTTGTAGGGTAAATCTTTCTGTGTAAATACAAAAAAAAAAAAAAAGTAATCCCTGGACCCGTTCATCTCTTCCTTGGTTAGAGAGACAATAATAATTTGTGCTAACTTTTTCATATATGTTCTTTGCCAAATCAAATCCAAAACTTAAAAGTACATTTCTAAAACAGACATTCTGATTCAGTAACTAAGAATAAGACTGAAAAAAATTTTTTGAAAGCTCAACTAAATGGGCTTTCATGCCTGGAAAGCTGTTGACAAATTCAAATCCTCAAAGGAGTTACACTGCGTTGCTTTAAGCAGACTCAGAGTATGACCTCAAAGTCACCCGCTGAGGATCTCTTCTCTAGACCTTCTCCAGGTACCAGGCACAGCACTCAGCGTAGAGAAGAGCTGGATTAAGGGTTCTAATTCTGGGAATGTGTGAAGAGGCAGATCCAGCAGGAGGGGCTTCTTCCAGAATAATGCATAAACAGTGACAAGCTAGAAGGATTCAGTATTAACATGGAAAGGGATGAGAGAATACATAGGATTTGGCTCATTTTTACCCACAAAAAAAAACCCTTCCCATTATGATTTTGAAGATTGAATATGAAAATTCAGAGATAGATCTCACAGATGTAAAAAAAATAAAAATAAACTCCAGAACTGCAAATCATGCACTCTTATGGGCATAAACAAGATAAGAATTTTTGGAGGAAAAAACAAAAGTATTTATAGCAAAAGATTTCCAACTTCTTTCCTTTGGAGGGGGAATTCTGAGACATGTCTACATTGTCTTCCAGGGTTCCCCAGAAGCCCACTTGGGTAAACTGATCAAGAATTGGCCATTTACTTGCTTCCTTCCCTTTTCTATCCCATGTTCCCACTCCCTTATCAGTGCTTCCTTGGATCGTCTCCAAAGATACTACCTGCACACAAATCTTTATCTCAGGAAACCCAACCTAAGACCATATGTGTGCACGAGTCCCTCTGAGCTACAAGAACACCCTATTTCTGCCTTTTCTTCATTGGGAAGCAATAATGATAAGAAGCAGAATAAAGCATAGTTTGAGAAAAGAAAGGAACTCTAGTGCTCCTGAAAAAATGCTCTGAGTATAAGTGGAGATCAACCCCATACATGCTATCTATTAATTTGCTAGGGCTGCCATGACAAATAGTCACAAACCTGGTGGCTTAAAACAACAGAAGTCCATTTTGTCACAGTTCTGGAAATTAGATGTCCAAAATCAAGTTGTTAGCAGGGTCATGCTTCCACTAAAGGCTCCAGGGAAGAAGGCTTCCTTGCTTCTTCCTAGCTTCTGGCGGTTGTTTGCAATTGTTGGTGTTCCTTGGTTTGCAGTTCCATCATTCCAGTCTCTGCCTCCATTTTACATGGTTTCTACCTTGTGTGTCTCTCTATATCTTCACATGGCCTTCTTATAAGGATACCAGTATTACATTTAGGGACCTCCCCAAATCCAGTATGATCTCATCTTGATTATATCTGCAAAATCTCTATTTTCAAATAAGATCACATTCACAGGTACCAAGGGTGTGAACTTGGACATATTTGAGGAAGGATGTAATTTAACCCATAACATACTTTATCTACCAGCTTGACCAAAAAAAATCAAGTCAAGTAACCCTCTTTCCTTGCTCATTCATGCATACTAAGTATGATGATGACGATGATAATGATGGCAATGATGAGAATTTTAAAAATTGACTCTAGCCAAGAGCAAAGCTCACAGCACAGTTAGGATATACAGAAAACCCATGCCCAATGTTTCTTAGTTCCTACTTACATTTGTTTTTTATTTATCTTTCCGGTCATAGACCCTAGAATCTTTGCTCTGATAATTCAGTGACAGCCTTACATCTCTACTGCCCTCTCCTGAGAACAGTAAGCGCAATTTTGACAAGACAGTGCCTTCCATAGATCAAGGGAGAGTCAAAAGCACCAGCTCATTAACCCCTCAGTTCCTGACCTTAGCTGAATCCCACTTCAGTTGCTCTGAGACACAGAATAAGCCAGGAAGAAAGCAGCCACATGACATTTTTTACCATTGGTTGCTTGCATCTGAGTGTGCTCTTTTAAAGGCAATCCACTCTCATCTCTACAAGTGCACCTGGCTTCTAAGTTAAATACTCCCAGGTTCTTGAGTAATTCACAAACAGGCCATGGTATCTAAGCCATATAAATTTATATTCTGCTTCTCTGATGCAATTTCTCTTTTGATTACTAATGAGCAGGCATTAAAAAGGAAAAAGCAAGGTTATTGAACAACCAGAGCAAAATGTCCATCACTAATTATCTGAAAGCCCAAAGATCCAGCATCCTGATTAGCACAGGCCTGGAAAAAGCACAGTGTAAAACTGGACATTTATTCTTCAATTAGAGGGCAGAATGATTACTGCCTTCCAGATGTCCTGGGGAGAAACACTTCAACTTCATCACTCCTTGAGCAGAAAAGTAATTTAAAAGACAAAGAAGTACCCACTTAGGGTCTATGAACACAGCAGCAAAATGCTCTATTAAGGAAGGTGTGCCTGACTTTTTTCAACTGTTATCTCTTCATCAGATTTGTCTCTTGCTGAGAGAAAAACAAAAAGAGCATCTTACAAAATTATATATGCAAGACTATCTCAACTTCTTAAAAATGTACACAGAGAGAAAAAAGAACACAACAGATTACTAACTAGTAATCTTCAAGAATGGGATTGCAAGTACTTTACTACTTTCTTTTCAATAATTTTGCATTTTCCAAGTTTTTTATAATGAGCATATATTGTTAGTAATTTATCATTAATGGTTTAATCATTATTTAATGCTTATTATATACATGACAGTATGTCAAGAAAAACTGCATATATTATTTCACTTAACTCTGACCAAAAAGGGGGAAAAGAACATATGAAGGAAGTATTATCCCTATTAGATAACTCACCTAAGATCATAGCTGATATGTGGTAATCAGGACACAAAGTCAAATCTACATAATTTCATTGTCCCCTATATATTGTTTTTATAATCAGAAGGAGAAAAAAATATATTCTAAAAATAGTATCTGAGATAGTAAATATAGTGGAATCAGCTTGTGTGAAACAAGCTTTCTAAAACACAAAAATAATCAGTGCATCTGGAGAGGATAAAAATCTTCTTAAAATGTTTTATCTAAGTTTTATCCAACATCAGTTACCAGATATTCAATGGTCTTACAGTATAAAAATATTTATTAACAGCCACAACACCTTATACTGTGCCTGGAAACCAGGTGTCATTACAGATGGGTTCTGCATCTCCTTGAGGAGGGCCAGCACATTTATCTGGGTCTGAGTCGATGCCCAGCACTTACAACGTTTTAGCACCTCAGTCAATTTGCTTGTCCTTTCTGAAATTCCATGTTTTCATTTGTTAATTCATCGGTTCATTAATCCAAGAGATATTTCTTCTGTGCCTAATATGCCAGTTATTTTGCTAGGCCCTAGGAGTAAGTGTAGTGAATAAAAGAGACATGGCCTCAATCTCCCCAGAGCTCTGCACCTCACTTCTGAATAAAGATGATAATGCTTATTTCAAACAGGCTGGTTGCAAGGACTTATGAAAGAATATAAAGCATCGACCTAGCCCTTGACACATGGAAGGAACTCAATACATTTTTACCACTGGTATAATCTCAGTTTTTCCAGCTATAAAATGGAGTTTGTCTTATCCCACATGGCTCGGTGTGAAAGCATTGATCTTTGTAATCCTTTAATAATTTATTTGTCCCAGTCCAGAAATCACTGCAGTCTTTAAAAGATGCTTCAGAGGACAAAATGGGAATTTAGATTCTAGTTTAAGCTTGTGATAGATCACATTCCATTTACTTCTCAATTGTTTTGTTTTGCCTAGCAAAATTCATAATACCATATTTAATAACCTCATATGAAAATTGATAATTCACTAGAAAAGCTCTAAGAATATTTATGTAGGCAAATTCTCATGATCTTCGCTTTCATGACTTAAGAAGGAAAATTTTTGGTAAGAACTATGATAAGTTCCTACTTTACAAAGGTTTGCATATAGTGCTCCTGAGATCTAAGTGAAGGAAGTTCCTTCTCTGTCCAGAAATAAGTTCAGAGCTTGTGCCCAATGGTATATACTACCTGCAGTGCACATTCTATATTTTATGAGCACAAAACTCAAATATGTATCAAAGAATTAACATAGATTTCCTGTAATACTCCAAATGCTCCTTCTAGTAAAGTTAGACATCCTCCTCCACCAGAAACTGAAGCTGAAACTTGTTAAGCAACTTACAAAGTTATACTAGAAAGTGTCGAGGCCTGAAGGCGAACCCCAGTTGTCTGACTTCACAACTCAACCCTTTATGATAATTCTACACCCATGCTCTAGCAACAGGGCATTCATTCCTTCCCAAATCATCTCATTTCTTCTTTCAAAAGCTCTTGAAATGGACAGAATTCCTTCTAACATTCGATTGAAATCTTTCTTCTTCTGGTAGTCATCATTGGCTCCAGTTTCACACTTTGGTTAAATTAATCTAATTCCTCTTTCACATGAGAGCTCTTCAGATATTCAGAAACAACTTTCATTTCTCCCCTTTTCCCTCTCCACCAAATTTTCCTTTCTACAAAATGAAATAATCCCATTTTTCTACTGTTCTTCAAACGGCATTGTTTTAAGTCCTTTCCCTTATAATCATGGTCTCATTTGTTTATATCACTTTTAAAAGAAATAAATACAATACCACAGGTGTGATCTGAGGAGTACAGAGTTGAATTTCATTATCATCATTTTTGTCCTAGATATTATACTTCTATTTGTGTAGCTCAATAGCATATTAGCTATTTTATCCTAGCAACTTTATGCTACTGACTCACAAAGTATTTGCTATAATTATAATATTGTCTTTAGGTATTTCTACATGCACAACTACAAATCTGCATTTTCAGCATCCTATTTCTGTGTCATGTTTACTAAACTTTTTTTCCATGTTAAGCTACACCTCTTATACTGGGAAGCCTGAAATGAAGAGCCAAGACTTTTAATTCACATCTGTCATTCAATGGATTCCCTCTTCTCTACAGTTCCATTCTATTGTAAATGTTCTCCCAAGTCATTGAGTAAAAATACTGACCAGACAGAAAAATAGAATTTGAAATTCTACCCCTCACCCCACTGACTTCTTTCTGGGTGGACATCAATTTGCACATTAGCAGTGCGTAGGCAGGGTCAAGTCAACCACTTGGGACACCACCTAAAGGTCCTAGTGTTCAGTCTATGTCCTCCTCCAGGATTTCTCCTCAAAGAGCCTGGAAGAGACCACAGCATGTGCTTTGCTGACACCAGACATCCTTTGTCTGCTGTGTGCCTCACACCCCCAGTGTGGTAATCTGGTACTCTTGACTGTCTTCTATTATAGGATATACAAAGCCCCTGCTTTATTCTTTTGTTTTCTTTATTTACCCTGAAAGAATTTCTCTCACCAATTGCTCATCTGGGTTCTGCTAAAGTTCAAAATTTTTTGTTTTCCAGACAGGTCCAGTATCATGGGCAAAAGGACCTGTTTGCAGAACTCCAGACTCATAAAGACGGGCCTTGCACTCGGCCTAATGCTCTGTTGTCACCATTTTGAAATTCTTAATAATGTTACTTATTTGTTCAATTTTTTATTTATCTAAATGTAGAGTGATATTAAATAGTAAATTTAAAATACCATGACAAAGCAAGAAAAAGACTACAGAAGACAGGAAAAGATTTCTGTAAAAGATACTATTTTAGTGTCTTTATGTCAATATTTTCCTGCTTTTGGGGCATGAGGTCCCATATGTTCTTTCTGTACTGAGCCCTACACATAACGTAGACGGCCTTATTTCCAAGGTGGGTGTTTCAGACATTTAACAAGTACATCATGGACCCCCACCTAATTGGAACAGACACCTAACACTTCAGAATTTGGTGCCGGTTGGTATGCAAAGTTACAGAATTCCAGCTAAACACTGGCCTTGCTGTGTGTACAGAGGTTGCACTGGTATGGTCACCTGTGAAGCATGTGGTACTGTGGAAGCCTCTGACACTCACTGAACACATCCAGGCTTGCATCACTGTTGACCCTACTCAATCTCCCCCTACTTACCTGTTTCCAAACTGCCCCACTACATCAAGCCATCTTTATTCTTTCCTTGTTCTAGACTTAAAAAACAAAAGTACATTATTTCCAAAGGAAGCTTAAAGTGAAAATTCTATTTAAACCTTATAAAAGTTATGGAAATCATTAGCTGATTTACCATTTCCCATAGAGACTACACCAGTATCAGACTATTACATTCTCATTTATTAACTTCATGCTTTGAAAGATCTCTGGTCAAAAGAACTTGGTGCCCCAGCTGCTTTTCTAAAGGCAAGGGAAGGGGATAATAATTATAAACTTTTTCATACCTCAATCCTGTAGCATAGCCCACAGAGCTTTGTCTTCCAAGGGGACTGACTGCTTTTGGTATACTTGCATATATAGCTTTGGGAACTTTTAATTGAAGTGCAATCATAAGAAGGAAATTCTCTGATATGTTTTCTTTCTGAAGTGAGGCGAAGCCATTTCTTTCAGATCTCATCCCCGGCAGAAAGTTAATTCTAATCTCAGTCTCCATGCCTGTTTCATTCTGCCAAACCCACAGTTGGAACTACCCCAAAAGTAAGCAGGGGAACTCCTACAAGACAGTGCCCCAAACCATCCTGAAATGAGACTGGTTGGGATTCTAAAGAAAGAAACACTAAATGGCATGGTGATCAGTCTGAAATATTTATTAGGGAAACTTGCTTACAGGAGAGTGCTGTAGCAATCCTCACAACAGACAGTGAGAGAAGAGGTGTGTTTGCAGTGTCTTAGGTGTGCCTGCAGTGAGGTGGGCAGGGTATGGAGTTCATATGACAGTTTAAGGAATCTGGCTGAGGGCTGGGAACAGTTTCTTTAGTGTTTTGGGGTGACAACCAAGATACGTTTGTCAATGTCTAGGAATATTCATATCCCCAGTTTAAGTTCAAACCTGCTAGGAAAAACCTGCGGCTGGCTGGATCACAGAGACACAGGACACAGAAAGAAAGGTGTGGAAGAACTGGAAGACACCACCATGCCATTTCCACATTTACAAATAATTCATTACTAGCTGCCCGGCCCTGATGTTCCATCCTGGTCCTACTCAGGTTTTAAACTGCAGTCACTGGAAGATTAGATTATCATCACTCTGTGGATATCCTCATCTGTGACTTTTCTTCAAAGTACTATCCCTCTTCTTCTTAAAAATATTCTTTCTCTCTCTTCTATATCTCTCATATATCTTTAAAGATTTTAGTTCAGGTTCCATTTCTCTGTGAATTTTACTTCCTCTCCACTAAAAAGTCTCCTGTATTATTGTTTAACTTTCTGTTCTAAGAGCTATATATCTAAATGTCTTTAAAATAGCCCATTTATCTGGTTCACATTTAGAGAGCATTTGTAGTTCAAGAGCAGTGAAGGGTGATTAGATAGTTTCTAAGTCATATACATCTATAAAAGATGAAGATTTAATGTGGCAGAAAGAACTTTAGTTCTGGTTTCAAGTTCTGCTTTTCCTGCTTTCTAACACATGATCTTTGGCAATCCAAAGATGACACAAACAAGTGGAAAAATATCCCATGCTCGTGGGTTGGAAGAAACAACATTGTGAAGATGTCCATCTTACCAAAGGCAATCTAAAGATTTAATGCAATACCCATCAAATTACCAGCAACATTCTTCTCAGAGCTAGAAAAAACAATACAGGAATTCATATGGAAACACAAATGACCAAGAATAGCCAGAACAATCCTCAGCAAAAACACAAATCAGGAGGTATCACATTACCAGACTGCAAACTTTACTATAAAGTTACAATAATCAAAACAGTTGGTATTGGTACAGGAACATGCATATAGACCAATGGAACAGAATTGAGATTCCAGAAGCAAAATCTCAATTTCTCAACCAACTCATCTTTGACAAAGCTTCCACCACCTACCACTGGGGAGAGGAGAACCTATTCAGTAAATGGTGCTGGGAAAACTGGCTGACCACATGCAGAAGATTCAAACAAGAACCCTATCTATCCCTGTACACAAAAATTAACTCTAAATGGATCATATACTTAAATGTAAAACCTCAAACCATAAGAACCTTAGAAAATGCAAGACACAACCTCATGGAAATTGGAACTGGCATCCAATTCCTGAACAAAACCTGAAATGCACGGGCCATAAGACATAAGACAGACAAATGGGACCTCATTAAACTGAGACAAATTTTCTGGTTCATATTCTAGTTTGTATTTAACCATCCACCATTCTATTTTTTACTCCATTTGACAAATATTCTCTGAACATAAACTCCTCACTGAGAAGTGTACTAAGCATTGTAGTTTCAAAAATGGATATGATACCACCCTGAAATTCAAGGTATATTGTAGAAGAACAGAAAAATTTAGTAAAATTGGTGTGACTAAAAGGAAAGCAAATCTGATTTTAAAAGGGAAAATTATTTGAGTTGATTTTATTCACATAACCTCATAAAAATCTCTGTAAATGAGTTTCCAGGGCAATATTTCTAAAATAGATCCACATTCCATCACTTCTGAGGATATATTATTAAACATATAAGAGTTCATCTATTTTTTAAAAATTATTACTGAGTAAATGGTAGGCTGTATTCATACAAAGTTGAAGTTACTGGTTAGCACGTTATTATGATTCAATACATAAGTCTATTAACTGTATCTAAGGCAGGAAACACTACAATGGAAGATGCAAGAAAACAGATGCTTTAAAATACACATTCAATTCTCTTATAGTAGTCAGTTCCACTCCGTGTCCTCTTCCTACTCCTCTCTACAGTACTTACAGCAGAATTGAGCAAAATAAACCTTTAAAAAAAGGAGAAAAAAATAAAATTCATGAAAACAGAAGTAGTCAAAATATCACTGACAAGAGGTCAGGCTTTCTGGTCCTTAATACTGTGCACGCTGCTATTCATGAGACTCCTGCAGTGGGCCCCCTCATTGAGAATCATCATCCTCCAAGAGTCTGCACAGTGCCTCCATTATGTCCCCATTTCTCAGACTGTAGATAAAGGGGTTCAGCATGGGTGTGACCATGGTGTATATCACCAAGGCCATCAGACTTGTTCTGGAGGATGGTGTGACTGTAGAACTGAAGTAGACCCCATAGAACAAGGTGACCAAAAAAGATGGGACCTACAGATGGAAAAGTCTTTGTATACTTACCCCCAGCTGAGGAAACTATCAGGATAGAGAAGAAAATCTAGAATAAGAGAAGAGGAACTCAGAAAGAGGAAACACACATAGGACAATATTCACAAAAAAATCACATGCAATTGATGAGGGCATCACAAAAGGCAAGTTTCAGGACTTTAGGAAGATCACAAAAAAGTATGAGATTTTGTGAAAGACAACTTCAAAATGGGCAAAGTCTCGAGTAGGGATCCCATGACATAGATTTACCAGGACTCCAGAGCCAGCAGCACACAGAGCCATGGGTTCATAATGTCTGTGTAGCATGGGGGTGACAGATGGCCACAGAATATTCATAAGTCATCACTGACAAGAGCAAATTGTCCAGTCATCCAAACAATGAAAAAAATACCTGGGTGAGACAGATTGCAAAGTTGGTATC
>CAUYQG010042016.1:0-27416 GCA_963574415.1 Tarsius wallacei
GGGAAGCCGAGACAAGTGGATTGCCTGAATTTGCGGGTTCGAGACCAGCCCAGGCAACTTGGCGAGACCTCGTCTCTACAATAAAAAAATCTTTTAGCCGGGCTCGGTGGCTCAGTCTGTAATCCTGCGCCTTTGGGAGGCTGAGGTGAGTGGATTGCCTGAGCCTGCGGGTTCGAGACCCGCCTGGGCAACTTGGCGAGACCTCATCTCTACAATAAATAAAAAAAATCAGCTGGGCGTGGTAGCGCTCGCCTGTAATTCCGGCTACTCGTAAGGCTGAGGCGGAAGGATCACTGGAGCCCAGCAGGTCGAGACTGCGGTGGCCAGGAGCGGCCACTGCACTCCAGTCTGGGCGACAGTGAGACTCCAACTCAAAAAAAAAAAATCTTTTAAAAAAATTAACCAGATGTGGTAGCACATGCCTGTAGTTCTGGCTACTTGGAAGGCTGAGGCGGAAGGATCGCCGGAGCCCAGCAGGTCGAGGCTGCTGTGGCCGGGAGCGGCCACTGCACTCCAGTCTGGGCAACAGAGTTAGACTCCAACTTGAAAAAAAAAAGATGCTTATAATATACATAAAACAGTGCTTTTAATATACGTAAATACAAGTTACTGAAATTAGTTTTCAGTTATTTTTCTCCCACCAAATTTCTTTTCCACAAAAACTAATTATTTCAAATAATAATTCCCAGATCACCATCAATAGTAAATAATGTGTCTGTTTTGTCACATTTTACCCTAATTACCCAATAAAAATTGCAGCCATCTCAATCGTTCAACCACCTTCAAGCAGTAGTGATGTTCTCTTGACCTTATCTATTTATTCTGTGATCTGAATTTCCAACAAAAATTCATGCACCATGAAAATAAGAATTTTTATATATTAGTTTAATATTTTTCCCCAGAGTCTTGAACAGTGCCTGATACATATTAGACATTCTCTAAATACTTGATTAATTTGAAAAAATTAAAATTACCAACATTTTAACAATTGAAAAGCATGCTGTTTTTAAAGGCTCGTTCTATCAGGGTGATTAAAAAAACTTAAACTTGTATGCATTCTGAAGGCACTTAAAAAGGAAATTTTAAAGATCAACATTAAGAGTTAAAAATGTCTGAGCTCCAATTTAAATAATGGGTGCAACTAGGCACAGTCACAAGAATAATGAAATAGATCTGAAGAGCATTATAAATCAATAAAGTAAAGAATATTTCAGGCAGCAACAGCAGAACACACTTCATCTTACAACATAGTTCTCAAACACACAAAGATTATTCTCTAGCATAGGTCACATGCTAGGCTATATTAAAAAAATCAATAAATTTAAAAGAAATCATTCAGCATATTCTCTACAACAAAATAAAATCTAATTCAAAATAAGTTACATAACAAAAATGTAGAATGTTCATAATTATGTGAAAATAGCAATAGTTTAAAATCTCAAGACAAATTAGAAAATAATTTAAGATGAATAAAAAGGAACCACACCATAGCAAATTTAATGGATGTATGGATAAAGCAGTGCTCAGAGGAAAATTTATAGTTGCAAATGCCTATGTTAGAAAAAGGGTAATCAATAGCGTAAGACTTCATCTAAAGAAACTGTCCAATAGAAGCAGACTAAACCTAAAATGACTTAAGAAAGAAATAATAAAGATCACAACAGAAATAAGTAGGCAAAAACCAGTAGATAAAGTCAACGAAATCAAAAGTTGGTCCCCTGAAAAGATCAACAAAACTGATGAACTGTTACCTAAAATGGTCAAGGACAAAGGAGAGATGACTCCAATAACTAAATCATATATTATAGAGGGGATATCACCACTGACCTTAAAGGAATACAAAGAATAAGACAATACTCTAATTGATGGTATGAGAAAAAAAAAATTCCTGGAAAAACACAAACTAGGAAAAGCTGACTCAAGAAAAAGTATAAAATCTGAATATACTTATAATAGCTTTAGTAATTTAAAAACTTCTTGTGAAATAAAAAAGTAATTCAGACCCAGATGGATTCACTGATAAATTCTTTCAAACATTTAAGAAGGAATTAATACCAGTCCTTTATGAACCCTCCCAGAAAGTACAAGAGGAGAGATTATTTCCCAAATTATTTTGTTATCAATGTTATTCTTATCAGTGTTGTCCTGATACAAAAACAAGAAAAAAAAGTTACATGAAAAGAGAACTATAGACCAATATCCTTTATGAACATAGATACACTATCCTCAACAAAATATTTGCATATGAAATGAAGCAAGTTATAAAAAGATTATAAACATGACCAAGAGTGTAGTATTCCAATAATCCACAGTTGGTTTAACATCCCAAGATCAGCCAGTGGGTATAACATCCCCAAATCAGCCAATATTAATAAAATAAAGGGCAAAAAACCACAAGATAATCTCAACAGATGCAGAAATAGCATTTTGACAAGAGTCAATATCTTTGTATGATAAACATTCAACAAACTAGAAATAGAAGGGATCTTCCTCAAGCTGAAAATGGGTTCACTATCAACAACATAAAAAACTCCACAGCTAACTTCATGCTAAAAAGTGAAAGACTGAAAACTTTTTTATAAGATAAGGAACAAGATAAGATTTCTGCTCTTGTCAACTCTATTCAACATTTTACTGGAGATTCTCCCAGGGCAGTCAGACAAATGAAATAAGATATCCAGATTGAATAAAAGCTACCTCTGTTCAGAGATGACAAGATCTTGACACTGAAAATCCTTATACACGGAATTTGCTAAAAATATTAGAGACAATAAATTAGTTCAGCAAACTTGCAGGATACAAAACATCAATATACAATAATATTTCATTTCCACATACTAGTAATAAACTATCCAGCAATAAGAAAATTATTCCATTCACACTAAACACAAAAAGAATAAAACTACTGAAAAATAAATTTAACAAAAGCAGTGCAAAATTTAATCTCTGAAAAACTACACAAAATTTTTGGAAAAAAAGTAAAGATCTAAATTAATGAAAAGGCATTCTATATTCATTGTTCATAAGGCTTAATGTTAATTTATCAATTTATCCATAGATTCAAAGCAATTTCTATTATGATTCCAGGTTAAGGTAACATCATTATAAAAACTGACATGCCCATGGTAAAATTTACATAAAACTCAAGTGACCAAGAATGACTAAACAAGCCAGGAACAGAAGCTCTGTGGTTCACCTAACAGAGAAGAAATTCCAGGAAAGACATTAGGACAATCAGGATCAGGGAAAGCTATACTTAAGAGAAATATCGGTTAAGAACATTACAACCTTGTCAGAGAGTAGTTGATGGGATGCTGACTCATATATATTTTCTGCCCTGCCTCAGTCCACTCAGGATTCAGAATCCCTTCAGAGAGTCTGTTGAGCCAAGCTTGGCTCACACATTCAGTCCTGGCTGAGGGAGAGCAGGGCCCCTTCCCTGATAGCTTTGGAGAGGCAGTTACCATCAAAAGAAGGAGAAGGAGGAGGGGGAGAGGGAGGGGAAGGCAGAGAGGGAGGAGGAGGAGGGAGTAGAGGAGGAAGAGGAGGAGGAGGAGAAGAAAAGAATAATCAATCTTCAAAAAGATCAAAAGTGGACAATTTACATGTTTCAGTATCAAAATTTGCTGCAAAGCAACAGTAATCAAGACAGTGCGGTACTGACATAAGTATAGTCCTGCAGGAAAAAAAAAAGATGGAATAGAATTAAGAATACAGAAATGAACCTTAATGTTTATAGTCAGTGATTTTTGACACGGGTGCCAAGATCATTTAGTGGTGGAAGATACTCTATTGACAATTGTCCTGGCTATCAACATAAATTTGAGCCTCTAGGAAATGTCATGAAAAAAATTAAGACAAAATGAATCAAATACCATATTGTAAGTGCTAACACTTACTATGAAACTCTTAGTAAAATCCAAACCAAACCAAAACAAAACAGAAGTGCAATCCTCTGCTTTTTCTTCAGATTACATAAGCCTTTCACATTTTACCAAAGGTTTCCACAGAGGGAAACAATTCTGAGTTTTTAACTAATTTATTGATGCTTTGCACTGGCAGGGCTAGTTAAAACAAAATTAAAAAAGAAAAGAAAGAAAGAAAATGCCTAAGTGTAACTCTTCATAACCTTAAATTATGCATTGGTTTCATAGATATGACACCAAAATAAAGATAATTTAGCCTTCATCAAAATTAGTAAATTTAAAGAGAAATGATACCATCAACTTAGAGAAAATACAACCTGAGTATAAGAGAAAAAATTTATAAGTTATATATCTGATAAGGTGCTTATATCCAGAACATATTTTTAAAAACTCTAATTTATACCTTAATAACAAAAGGAAAAACTATCCCAATTTAAAATGAGCGGGAGTGACTTCAGAAAAGATGGAGAAGTTGGAAAATCCAGGAATCAGTCCCACCACCAAAACAAAAATTAACTGGCAGAAACTGTCTAAACAACTATTTTGGAATTCTAAGCCTACTAAAAATGCTGTACACCTGCAGCATTGGCAGAAGAGATTGATGAGGATACTGGCATATTTTGGTCAATTTCAGTTCTCACAATAGTGTTACCAATCCCCAACCCAAATCACAGAACAAGCATCTGGGAAGATTGTAGCCCACATTCTTGGTCATCTTTCTGGAGTCAAAATGGGCAATTAGAACATTGTTCTCCAGGTATTAGGCTGTGTGGTTTGATTGCTGATTGCTGCTTTTGATCACAGAGGATCCATGGACTAAAGATGTTTCACAGACAGGAAGAGACTTAAAGAAACAAAAATTTCACTCCTCACTCCCTTGGGAGAAAGACATTTAAGGAAATCATTGCCATATCATTGCCCATTGAAGATACAATGGAAGAATGTAAAAGAAACTTCAATGACCAGACACAACAAAGATACAAACTTATTTTCACAAAATATCAACACCTGCCCAGAGTACCCCACTTATTAAAGCATCTAGCCTTCTTGCAGCCTGGGTCCCTGACTTTGCATATCTTATTCTCCACTCTCTAGAATTCTGTTGTATCCACAATAACATTTCTCCTGCTGTTAAAAATATACCATGGATTAAGCCTTTTGTCCCCTCTACCTTTAGTTAAAATCCCCATTTCTTGTCTCCAAAACTGAAAAAAAGGAAAACAACTAAAAGGAATCTCTGTTCCTACTCCTACCCACTTATCGTCAATTCACTTCTCTAGTGTAGACTGAATGGTCTTGTGGAAATGTAAATCAGATCAAGTAATTTTTCTCCCCCTTTCAAAACCCTCCAATGGTTTCAACTGCATGTAAAATCCAAAATCATCACTATAATATCCAACACAATTTTGTTCCTCATTATTTCCCTGATGCCCGTGTAAATATAAGCTGACATCCAGCTGACTTCTCTTATCTAAATTTCATCCCCTTTCCCACACTCTATCAACTCACTGTTTATTTTCTTCATAGAACATATCACAATAAAACTCATTTGTTGTCTCTTTCTCCTTATATGAGACTACAAGCTCCTAGAGCCCTTGTCTATTTTGGTCACTTCATTTACCAGAGCCCAAGTAGAAACTCAGTAGATGCTTGTTAAAGAAATGAAGGTCCTCAGTTACTCTCCTACTCTCCTATGGAGGAGGTTTAAAAGTCACCTGGAGCACCCCCTGCTACCCCAAAATCCTCCCTTGGGTGTTTCAGTTGCATCTCTCAGACTTTTGCAGAATTATACACCCACCACAACATAAGTACTCCAATTATACCTCACTCCACCTTTCAGGATCACCTTCATAACCTTCCACCCAAATTCACTAGTCCTAGATTTTCTGAAGCTCTGCCCCTCTGAAGACTTCAATCCCTGATTATGCTAATTAATTCCAGGATGGTTTTCCCCCAGACTCAAGCCCACCCTGTAGGCATAGACATCATCCTCAGGCTCACCCCTACCTATCCCTATCCATAGTCTTCTCCTTAAGCCCCTCCCCCAAGGCCAGAGCCGGAAATACCTCCCTCGTCAAACCCTCATAGGCCTTGCCCAGACCCCCGCCCTCTACACTGCAACTACAACAAAAATACAGGCAAACAGATTGCAAAATAGTTTGGAAAATCACAGTAGGATTTCTTTAACTCCAAATAAGCAAAAAACAATCTATGAGAAATGAGAGAATTAGATTTCCAGAATTACCACACATATTACTCAGAATTACCTCCAGTTATAAGCAAAAATTATAAAGCAAACACACATGCAACACAAAATGTTCAGTCTATTAACAGGAAACAAAGATTTTGATAGAAACAAACCCTGAGAAGGCCAAGACATTCGAATTATTAGTCAATAATATTAAATAGGATGTCTTAAAAATGTCCAGTGGGCTAAAGGAAACCATCTGTAAATAACTGAAGAAAATCAGAAAAACAAAGAACAAAACAAGAATATCAATTTAAAAAATAATAAGAATAAATAGTAAAAATTCTGAAGCTAAAAAGTAAAACTAAAGTGAAAAATATTCGAGAAGAATTCAATGGCATATTTGTATAGTCAGAAGAGAGGATTGACACACTTGAAGATGAGTCATTTGAAATTCTCCTGTCTGAAAAGCAAAAGAAAAAAAAAATAAGAAAAAATAACCATAGCTAAAATATCGGTGGGGCACCACCAAGTTTACCACTGTACACAATATAGTATTACCAGAAAGAAAAGAGGAGAAAAAAGAGGAAGAAAAGTATTTGAAGAAATAATGATTGAAAATTCACAAATCTGAGGAAAGACATGAATAGCACATTCAAGAAATGTAATGAATTCAATCAACATAAGGCAGAGATTTGAACAGAGACACATTATCATCAAACTGCCTAAAAATTAAGGCACAGAAAGAGATTTGAAAGCAGTAAAAGAGAAGTGATTCATCACATACAATGGATAATCAGTAAAATTATAAATTGATTTTTGTTAAATCAGGAACTTGGGAGGTCGAGAGATCAGAAATCAGTGGGTTGATATAGTCAAAATACCGAAAGAAAACAACAACAAATTTCAACCAATTATTCTATTTCTGGCAAAATTGTTTTTTAAAAATGAAAGAAAAATTAACACTTTTCCTGAAAAGCAAAAGCGAAGGGAATGCATTACCAAGAGACTTGTCATACAAAAAAAGTTCAGAGTTGAGACTAAACTGAAAGACAGCAGGCAATAATTCAAAGATATAAAAAACACTATTAATGATAACTTTATAAGTGACTATAAAAGAAATTATTATTATACTTTTTTGTTTGGTTTTTAACTTCTCTTGTTTCCTATGTAATTATATATATATATAAAAGACAAATGCATAAAGCAATAACTATAAATCTGTGTTAAATAGTGCACAATGTATAAAAATATAATTTGTGATAATAGCATAAAGGAGAGGGATGGAGATATATGAGAACAGAATTTTTTAAACTAATTTGTTATTATTCAAACTAGATTGTTTTAAGTTTAAGATGTTAATTTCAAATATTCAGAATAATGACAGGAAAATGATTAAAAGATATAAAGAAAATATTCTGCCATCAACAAGAAGAAAAACTAGAAGGTCCTAGCCTTTATCTACCCACAAAAACAATGGTTTAACACTATTCATAGATGTAAATATTTCTGATAGAGCTCAGAGTATAGGCAAAAAGTTACAGCAACTCAGGAAAACACAAAATCTAAGGATGACCTCATAGAAAAGTGTAAGAACTTTTCCAGAAACACTACTATCATGCAAAGCATAATGACGAAATATGTGGGTATGTGGAGAAAGTGAAGCCCTTGTAAATTGTTAGTGTGCGTGTGAATTGGTGCAGCCATTATGGAAAATAGTATGGCAGTTCTTCAAGGAAAACAAAATCAAATTTGCATGTGAACCAGCAATACCACTTGTAAAAATATATCCAAAAGAAGTCTCTCTCATGAAGAGTTTTCTGGATTCCCATATCCATTGGAATGCTTTTCACAGTAACCAAGATATGGAAAAAAAAAACCCTAAATGTTTATAAATGGATAAAGAAAATACAGAATTCATGCATGCATGTGTGTATGTATTTGTGTGTATATGAAATATTATTCAGCCTTAAAAATGAAGGAAATTTTGCCACTTGTGATAACATATAGAACATTATGCTGAATGAAGTAATAGACACAGACAAACAAATGCTGCATGACCTCACTTATAAGTGAAAACTAAAATGGTCAAACTAAGAGAAGCAGAGAGTAGAATAGTGATTTTTACAGACTGGGGAGAAAGGGAAACTGGGAATGTTGAGCAAGGGATGCAATATTTCAGTTATGCAAAATGCAAGATGAATAAGTTCTGGTTTGTTAATGTATAACACTGTGTCAATAGTTATCAACACTGGATTGTACACTTAAGATTTGCTAGAAGGGCAGATCTCCAGTATTCTCATCACAAAAAAAAAAGAACAGAAAAAAGAAAAAGATACTGATAACTATGTAAGGTGATGGATATGTTAATTAGCTTCATTGTGGTAATTATTCCACAATGTATATGTATATCAAAACAGCAATTTGTATACTTTAAATGTATATAATTTTTATTTTTCAATTGCTTATTAAAGCTGGAAAAATATACAGGACAAAGGAGAAAAAGGAAATCAGGAAAGTATACAACAAAAACTCAGCAAAATTTAAAATGAGGCCGCAATGGAGGAGTAGAGGAGGAACAATCCTCAATCAAATGACACACAGAAAACAAATACCCAAATGAGAGAGGCAAATCCTCCTTGATCTTTAATCACATTCGATGTACATGGACTAAACTCTCTTATGAAAGGTCAGTTATTGGTACATTTAAACATTTAACATTTAAGATCCATTTATCTATGTTCCACAAAAAACTAAATTTGTATGTAAAGACACAGAGAGACAAAGTAAAATGATGAAAAAAGTTATTTAACGAAAATAGTAACTCAAAGAGAACTGGAGGGTCTACATTGTCATGTGACAAAATGAACTTTAATTTTTTAAAGTTTATAATACTGTAGACAAATAAAGTACAATTATATGTTGATGAAGTTTCAACACAGCAAGAAGACATAACAAATATAAGCATATACACACTTAACAAAAAAGCCCTCAAAATACATGAGGCAAAGATGGACAGAATTGGAGAGAGGAAATAAATGGTAATATGTTCATAGTTCTTCAACACCTTACTTTCAAAAATGGATAAAACAGACAAAATATCTGTAAGGAAATATAGGACTTTTACAGTACTATAAAGTAAATGGACCAAGCAGAAACACTCTACCAAATAAGAGCAGGATACATAGTCTTTGCAAGCCCACATGAAATATCCTTTAAAATAGATCATATTTTAGGCCACAAAACAAGCCTTAATGCATTTAAAGATATTGAAAATATACAAAATATCTTTCCAATCACAAAAGAATGTAAGTAGAAATGAATAATAAGAGAAAAATTCAAAAATACATGGAAATTAAATGATACTCTTAAACAATCAGTGGGTCATAGAAATAACCAAAAGAGAAATTTAGGAAATACCTTAAGATAAGTGAAAACAAAAATATTATAACAAAACTTATGTGAAAAACTTATGTAGTGAAAGCAGTACAAAGAGTAAAATTTGCTACAGTAAAAATGTTTAAAAATCTGAAACAAATGGCCTGATTCTTTTATCCATTATTGAAAATAAGGTGTTGACGTATCCAACTATGATTATGTTACTGTCTATTTCTCTCTCTCGTTTAGAGCAAACTAAATCCAAATCTGGCAGAAAGGAGAAGAAGAGCAATAATAAAGGTTAATAAAGTGATTTAAAAAACAGAGAAAAGACTAGCAAAAGACTAAATTAATAAAAATAAAAGATGGTTCTTTGAAAAATGTGAATCAAACGGGCAAACTTTTAGTTAGGTTAAGAAAAAAAACAGAGAAAACTCAAAATACTAAAATAAGAAATAAAAAATAAAAATAGAGAAATTACTACTGGTTTATAGAGAATATGAAGACTTGGACATCTAAAAGGTAAATAACCTAGGTGAAATGGATAATTTTTTAGAAATACATATTTTATATAAACTGACTAAAAAATATAATGAAAAAATAGATCAAATCAACATAATTAAAAAACTTTCCAATAAAGCAAAAACTTAGAATCATGTGGCATGGCATCATGGTGAAGTCTATCATAAAACAACAAAAAAAGCCACAAGTTTTTCTCAAATTCTTGCAAAATAAATTAAAGAAAAGGGAACACTCATTTTCTCTTATGTTAGGTCAATATGACTGTGGTAGAAAAGCTAGACAAAGAAATTAGTAGAAATAAAAAAAAATACAACCAATGTTTCATATGAATAATAATGCAAAAAATTCTCAGTGAAATATTAGTCAATAGAATTTAGCAACAGAATATAAGAATAAGTCATCATGATCATGAGGAAATTATTCCTGGAATGTCAGAATGTTGCAACATATGAAAATAGATTAAATATACTGCATTAATAAAATGAAGATGCAAAAATGACATGATCACCTCACTTGATCCAGAAAAGACATTTGACAAACTTATTCACTTTTTCATAATAAAAATTTTCAATAAGCTACCAATAGAAGGGAACTTCATCAATATGATAAAGACCATATGTAAAAAAACCTCATAAGTATAATTATGTTTGTAGATGACATGATCTTATATGTGGAAACCCCAAAGAATCCACAAAAAATTGTCAAAGCTGATAAATGAATTCCTCAAAATTTAGGATGCAAAATCCAACGCACAAAAAATCAACTGTATTTCTATGCAATTAAGAAAATTGAAAAAAGAAATTTAAAATAAGTAATTCTGTTTATAATATGATCTAAAAAAATAAAATACTTAGAAATAAATTTAACCAGGAAGGTGGAACTTATACACTGAAATTATAAAACACTGTAGAATAAAATTAAAGACAAATAATTTAGATCAATACTACAACATACAATACTATCCAAATTTGGACAATACTACCCCAAATGATCTGCAAGTTAAACGAAATGTCTATTGGAACTCCAAATTTTTAAAAAAGGAAACACATTTTAAAATGTATATGGAATCTCAAAGGACTCCACCCAAAACAAAACTATCTTTAAACAAATGATAAAAATTTAAATACTCATAACTTCTTGATTTCAAAACTTACATTACAATGATGGCAACCAAAGCAGTGTGATTCTGATATAAGGATAGACATATAGATCAAAGGAAGGAATAAAAAACCTAGAAATAAATCCTCAAATAAATAGTCAAGTGATTTTCAACCAAGATGCCAAGCTCCTTTCTTATTGGTTGAATTTTGTCTCCCTCAAAATTCATATATGTGCAAGGACTAACCTCAGAATGTGATTGAAGTTGGAAATAGAGTGATTGCAGACGTAAATAGTTAAGAGGAAGTCATACTGGACTAGGGTTATCCTATAATCCAACATAACTGAGAATCTTCTAAGAAGTGAAAAGTTGAGGGCAGAAGCACCAGGAGAATGCCATGTGAAGATTGGAGATACACTGCCAAAAGCCAAATAACCATAAGGAGGTATGAGAAAATTCTGAAAGACATACTTCACTAGAGTCATGACAGAGAGCATTGCCATGCCAATGTCTTGATCTTGGACTTCTTGTCTCCAGTTGGTGAGATCATAAATTTCTGTATGGCAACAATGGAAAATGAATACAGGCTTTGGTACTAAGAATTGGAGGGCTACTATAATAAATACCTAAAGATATTGAAGTGATTTTGGAATTGGGTAATGGATAGAAACAGGGAGAGTTTTGAGATGCATGATAGGAAAAGTCTAGATTGTCATAAAGAGATTGTTAGTAGAAACATGAATGTTAAAGACCTTTTTGTTAGTGGTACAGGAAGAAAAAAGAAAAACCGCAGAAGGGAATACATATACTTTCATAAACAGGATGCTGCTAGAAAAATGAATGCTAAAGGTGCTTCTGGTAAGGCCCCAGGCAAGATGAGGTACATATTATCATAAGAAGGAGAGATGACT
Source organism: Tarsius wallacei (assembly GCA_963574415.1). NCBI lineage: Eukaryota > Metazoa > Chordata > Mammalia > Primates > Tarsiidae > Tarsius > Tarsius wallacei. The sequence goes on from CAUYQG010042016.1 coordinate 12,025, forward strand.
CTTCTACAAAGTGACAGAGAACTTGACTGAACTATGTTCTATTATTTTGTGAAAAGTAAAACTTGTAGGTGATAAACTTGGGTACTTAGCTGAGGAGATTTGTAACCAAAGTTTTGAATTTGCACCCTGGTTCTCCTTGCTGCTTATAATGAAATGTGAGAGAGAGATAAATTGAAAAGGGAAGTCCCAAGCAAAAATAAATGAGAACTTAGAACATTTTTGCAATGTGAGTTAAAAATTGTTGGACTATTATGATTTTTAAAAACACTAGAAAATGTGCTCTGAAGAGAAGAGCAGGAGTGTGTCTGGATAACCATTTGCTAAGAGAATAGGCATGTAACCTGATCTACTCAACCATCTCAACAGAAACCCTGCCAGGTTGGACCAAGGGGACAGAAATGAGACACAATGAAGGAAGACAGATGGATATCTGGGATTCTATTGGCAGGAAATAGGCTAATCCATGTGTGAATCTGTGTTATTCAAAAGAAGGAAGAGAGACGAGGAGGGCAGGACTATCTCCTCAGTTCCAGTGTGTAGGTTTGCTACCCAGGGCAAGAGGTGGCCATCACTGTGAGAAGTCTAAGGGCAGATTATCTAGTTACACAGAGGATTATTCTCAAGCTTTAAAATCGAATGAAATTTGCTCCAATTGTTTTCAAACTTTCTTGGGACTGCTAAACCCCTTTTTTCTTTCAATTTATTCTGTTTGGAATCAGAATTTTGATATTATCTATATCTGGCCCACCATTATACAGTTGGCCTTCCAGTATCCAAGAATGTGGATGCAGCTAAAGAACTTGAGCATTTACAGATTTTGTAGTTCACAGGACATCCTAGAATGGATCCCTCATGGGTAATAAGGATATATATTGGAAATTGATCAGATTGTTGTCTGTTTTTACAGATTCACAGATGGAGCAAAGTTTTGTTACAGTAGGAATCATAACCTGAGTTTCACAAATACCTGATTTAGATATTTGGATGATATTTTGCACTTAGAGTTCAGGGTGAAATGAGTTAATAATTTGGAGGACGACGGATTGGGATTAGTGTATTTTGCATGCGAGAAGTACATCATTTTGAGGGAGCCAAAGTGCAGACTATTATAAGTTGAATTGTGTCTCCCAAAATTCATTCGTTGAATTCCTAACCTCAGTACCTCACAATGTGACTGAACTTATTTAGAGAAAAAACCTGTCTTAGTCCATTTTGGCCGATATAACCAATTATTATAGGCTGGATGGCTTATAAATTACAGAAATTTATGTCTCACAGTTTTTAAATTGGGAAGTCCAAGATCAAGACACCAGCAGATCCAGAGTCCGGTGAGTGCCCAATTCCTGGTTGATAGACAGCTGTCTTTATCCTATATCATCATGTGGTAGAAAGGGTAAGGGAGTGTGCTTGAACCTCTTTTATCAAGGCACCAGTCCCATTCAGTAGGAGTCCACCCTCATTATCCCATCACTTCCCAAAGACCTCACCTCCTCATACCATCAATTTGGGGGTTAGGATTTAGACATATACATTTGTTAGGGCACATTATTCAGACAATAGCAGGGCCAATGCATATGGAATTAGTTGAGATGAGGCCATACTGGAGTCATGTGGGCCCCTAGTCTAATATGACTTGTGTCTTTATAAAAATAAGAAATCTGGACATAAAGATACAAAGAGAATGCCACGTGTAGATTGGGGCGATGCTACCACAAGCCAAGGAATTATCAGAAACTAGGAGGAAAGTCTGGATTAAAACATTTGCTAGCACTTTCACCAAGTGCACTATCTTGATCTTGTACTTTTAGTTCCCAAACAATAAGAAAAAAAATACTGTTTAAAAAAGATAGTTTATGGTAATTTGTTATGAGTGCGCTAACAAAGAAATCAATGCATGATTCAGTGGGGGAAAAGAGCAGTCTTTACAACAATGGTACTGGAAAACTTAGATATCTGCCTATAAAAGAATGAAGTTGGACACATGCCATATATAAAATATAACTCAGCCGGGCTCGGTGGCTCAGCCTGTAATCCTGCGCCTTTGGGAGGCTGAGGTGAGTGGATTGCCTGAGCCCGCGGGTTCGAGACCCGCCTGGGCAATTGGCGATACCTCATCTCCACAATAAATCAAAAATCAGCGGGGCATGGTAGCACATGCCTGTAATTCTGGCTACTCGGAAGGCTGAGGCGGAAGGATCGCCGGAGCCCAGCAGGTCGAGGCTGCAGTGGGCGACAGAGTGAGACTCCAACTCAAAAACAAAACAAAAAAATATATATATATGTATAACTCAAAATGGGTCAAAAACGTAAACCTAAGTGCAAAAACTTTACAACTCTTACAAGAGAACATACAGAAATATCTTCAAATTGAATTTTCCAATAATTTTTTTGAAATGACACTAACAGCATGGGCAATAACAAGGAAAAATAGATAAATTGGACTTCATCATAATTAAAAACAAAACTAGTGGACAATGTCAAAAGAGTGAAAAGACAACAAACGTAATTGAAGAAAATAGTTAAAATCTATATCTGATACATAGTCAATATCCAGAATATACTAAAGACTCATACAACTCACCAACAGAAAATAAACAACCCAATTCAAAAATTGGAAAAAAGATTTGAGTAGATACTTCTCAGAAAAAATATATAAATGGCCAATAAACACACTAAAATATGCTCTTTTAATATGTTTATTGGTCATTTCAATGTCATTATTCATTAGGGAAATGCAAACCAAAGTTACAGTGAGATAATACTTCTTGCCTTCTAGAATGTGTATTATCAAAAAATGGAAAATAACAAGTGTTGATGAGGATATGGAGATATTAGAGCTTTTCTCCACTGCTAGTGGAAACATGAAATGGTGTAGTCATTATGAAAAATAGTTTGGCAGTTCCTCGAAAAGCTAAACCTAGAACCACCACGTGATGCAGCAATTCTATTCTTAGATATATACCCAAGGAATTTGAAACCTGGGACATGAACAGATACTTATATATCATGATTCACTGTAGCATTATATACATTTGTCCAAAGGTGCAAACAACCCAAGTGTCCATCAAAAGATGAATAGGTAAGAAAAAGATGAACATTTGTATATAGTGGAGTATTTTATTATTTATCCATAAAAAGGAATGAAGTTCTGATACATGCTACATGAACCTTGAAAACATTATGCTAAGTGAAATCAACTAGATAAATATTGTATGTTAATTTAAACATGAAGAATATAAATAAACAAATTCAAGAGACAGAACATTTATAAAAGGCTAGGAAGGTTTGGGGAGGCTAATGGAGAATTATTGCCTAATGGTTATAGAGTTTCTTTTCAGGGTTATAAAAAAGTTTTAGAAATAGATAGTAACAATGATTGTACAACGTTATGATTGTAATTAATGTTATTTGATTGTCCACATAATAATAATTATGTTGGCAAATTTTATATCATATATATTTTCCCACAATTAAAAAAATTAATAGTGCAATTTGCCAACCCCTTTGAATTGTGCACTTACCTGGGTGAATTGTATTGTATATGAATGAATTTCAGATACCATATAAAAATGAGCTAATTATATGAATAGACTCGTATTCAATAAGCAAAATGAATGGCCAATAAACACATAAAAAGATACTAAACATTATTCATCATTAGGAAATAAAAATTTCTCTGAGATACCACTTCCCACTCACTAGGATGGGCTATAAGAATAAATTACACCCTTTATGTATTATACACCCTAATAATGAATTGTACATGATTGTTCACAGCAGCATAATTCATAATTCACAACAGCCAAGAAGAGGACACTTCTTGAAGTTCTTCTAAAGAAATGTCTATCAACTGAAAAGTGAATAAATAAAATGCAGTCTATCCATACGATACAATGTCATTAAGCAATGTTAAGGAATGAGGTACTTCCACATGATGCTACAACATGGAGGAATCTTGAAAATATTATGCAGCCGGGCTTGGTGGCTCAGCCTGTAATCCCGCGCCTTGGGAGGCTGAGGTGAGAGGATTGCCTGAGCCCGCGGGTTCGAGACCTGCCTGGGCAGGCGAAACCTCATCTCTACAATAAATCAAAAAAATTAGACGGGCGTGGTAGCGCGCGCCTGTAGTTCCAGTTACTTGGAAGGCTGAGGCGGAAGGATCGCCAGAGCCCAGCAGGTCGAGGCTGCGGTGGCCGGGAGCGGCCACTGCACTCCAGTCTGAGCGACGGAGTGAGACGCCAACTCAAAAAAAAAAAAAAAAAAGAAAATATTATGCTATGTGAAATAAGACAATCACAAAATATCTCATATTGTACTATTTTCTTTATATGAAATGCTCAGAAGGGACAAATCTATAGAGAAAGGATGTAGATTTGTATTTGGGAGTAGGCAGAGAGCAACTGCTAGTGGGTAAGGGGTTTCTTTTTTGAACTAAAAAGTTCTAAATTACATCATAGTGACAATTGCACAACTCTGTGAACATACTAAAAAACCATTAAATTGTACATTTTTAATGAGAGGAGTCTATGATATGTGAATTATATCTCAATAAACCTCTTGAAAATCATAACTCTCTATTTACCAATTATGACTTATGAAAATTTTAAAAATGTTGCTTGTATTCTCTTTTTAAGTATTTGAAAACAACATCTATCAAAATTTAAGTCATTATAAACCAATATATTTATAAAGAAGTCCAGGAAACTTTGTATCCCTTCATCTTAGATTAAGCTCAAATGCCCATTTTACACCTAAAATTGTTTTCTTTGAACATTTACAATTAACCCTTATGTCCAGTTTATCAATTACTTCTCTTTGGAAAGTCTGAAAAAAATTTCTGCCGTGCTTTTAAAGTTTTTTACATTTTAAATGTGTATAAATATCTTTCCTTGGTCTATAAAGCCTTTCCTTTATTTCACTCTAATTTCAGCATATACTCCTCTTCATCCTTTTAGGTTAGTTTTAAAAAAACCCCGAACCTTTGATCATCACCCAATGCAATTTGTGTACACTCACTTGCATTCTGTTTCTACTCATAGTCCATTTTAAACATTTAAAGCCTGTGGGTAGTCCTTGGACTAGGGCCCTCATCTTAATCATCTTAAAATCTCTCCGGGCTTGGCATAATGTTTGGCACATATTGTGTTATCAAAACATCTTTCAGTGAGTAAAAGTGCATAAAAGGTTAAGAAGGCAGATTAATCAATCAGAATTTAGCAGAGCTGATTATTACAGTAATGTTTCAAATACTTTTTTGTGTAAACAAAACAAAGAATTTTAAAGAAAATCAGGAGTCATGGCTATTTTTTTCATATTCCAAAATAATTCAATAATAGAAAAAAGATTAAAAAATTGAACTCAGGTGATTATAATTAGACTGCTTGATGCCATTAATCTTTGTCTTTTTTTCTTAAGCCATTTAAGATTCATTTTTAAAAATTCTACTGGGTAAGCCTGTCTCTGTTACTTCTGTCTATCAAGATGGTTTTATTTACATGGCTGAGCACACTTCTTTTTCTGAAGCCTTCTGTCACTTATAGTTCACTAAGATATTTCTATGAGGGATTAGGGATGAAAGGAATTTGTCACTGAAGGCAATTTTAGACTTAATGCCTCATTCACAAACGGAAAAGAAAAATAAACCCTCCCATTTTTCAGCCAGCCAGGTTCTAAAATTTGTCACAAATGAAAAGCTGAACTTGCTGGGAAAGAGTGATTTATTTGTTTGTAGGGACAAAAAGGAAAAATAGCCTGAAATTCCTCAAACAATATCCATTTTAAAAAATAAAGAAAAAAAAATCACTGTCTAAAGGGAATAAAACATTAAATATTTTAAGCATTCTCTTTTAGACACACACACACACACACACACACACACACACACACACACACACACTTCTTTGTCTGCCAGATGAAAATCTATTTAAAGTTCTGGAATGTGGAAATTTTGATTCTTTACTCATTCTCTAGTCTGGAAGGTCAGATGAAGGTCATGAAGGTTATTACTATCATTTCAGACCCTCTACTTTGTAAAGTCCTATAAACTTATGCATCTAAATCTTGTTATTTCTAAAACAATCCTAAAATCCAAGCCTATTTATTTTGATGCTAATTGGAAAACCTTCTCTCCGCTGTTAAATATAAGAGAGTAGTCTAGGCTTGTACAACTGAATAAGTTGACAGATTAGGGTTCAGCTAACATTCTTAAAACTTGAAGATGTGTGGAGTTACAAATTGACTTTATAACTCATCTGATTCATCCAATATTTAGGATTGCAACTTTTGAAAACCAGCAGCTGAACTTCTGGGTATTTATTACATAAACATATGCAAACTTGTACAAATGAATCTGTGTGAAGATACAGGAATACATTGCTTAGAGGCTAGTGTGACTAGAGTGACTCATTTCATAAATGTGCAAGAAATATGACATCTTTTTGCTCTTTCTGAGAAAGTTTATTTTTGACTATAAATTATCTATTCTGCGCAGTTGGAAAATGGTAAAGTTAACGTTTCTGCCAGTCAGAAGACAGCAAGTCTGCGGTCAGTATTTATGCTAAATTGTAGGGGGGAAAAAGTCCTCTTGCAACTCAAAGTTTGTGAACTCTAAAAGTATCACCTCTTTCCTCCCCAAATGTTGAATTGCTTAATCCTATAACCTAAACCTTAGCCCATGATCTTATAACCTAAACCTTAGCCCATGAATTGCTTAATCCTATCACCTAAACCTTAGTTCATGATCTACTCAAATCTGCATTGAATATTTTTACCTTTTTCTAACTTAGTAGAACTCCTAACCTCTTGGTTACAGAAATCAACCTGAATAATTTTAAGGCTGTAAACTTAACTACAATTTTATGAAAATACAGGTGGTGGAGAAGTTATTAAATGACACAAGGAAATATGCAAACATAAAATTGAGGTGGCAGAGAGTACTACAAGAAAACTGATTGGCATTTTCAATAAATAAGTTACGAGGACAAAGAAAAACTGGAGAAACCTATACATTAAAACAACCTTGCCAAACAAATCAACCAAATACAATATGTGAACTTCATTTAAATCCTGATTTCAATGATTAATCATTTCAAAAATAAAACAATAAGGAAACAAATACTGATTATTTAAAGACAATACAGAATTATGATTTGTTGTGATGGTATTTAGGTGTCTTAAACATAGATCTTGAGGAGGAGCACAATAGTTCATACTTGCAACCCCAGCATTTTGGGAGGTGCAGGTGGGAGGATCTCTTTAGGATCCAGGAGTTCGAGATCAGAGTCTGGGCAACAAAAGGAGACTTTGTCTCTTCAAAAAAAGAAAAAAAAAATAGCCCACTTGTAGTCCCAACTACTTAGGAAGCTGAGATGGAAGGATCACTTGGGTCCAGGAGGTTGAGGCTGAGATGAGCTGTGATCCTGCCTCTGCACTGCAGCCTGAGTGATAGAGTGAGATTCCAATTAAAAAAAAAACTTATATTTTTAAGAAAAACATTCTGAAGTGTTTATTTGATTACTTGTTTGTCTCTCTAGGATTTGTTTCAAAATAAGCCACTGTGTATGGAGATGGTGGCCAGGATGGAGGGGTGAATATGAGAGAAAAGTTGAAAGAGACTGATCAATGTAAATTGCTGTTGAATGCTTGTGATGGCTTAGTGGGGATCTGTCTCATCATTCTCTCCACCTTTTTGTAAGACAAAAATTTCTATGTTAGGAATTTTAAAATGTGTCTGAAGTAGGAAGTTTTAAAAATATTCTTTACTGTTAGAGTTTAATGTTACTTTGCCAGTAGAACCTCACACTATTAGAAATGGTCACCTCTTTGATTTAAACCCAAACAGGTCAATCTTTTCCTGGTGATTTCAAATTTGAGTGTCCTTTTGTCTAACTCATGAATCGGTAAAGGCACAGCAGCTATGCTTTAATCCCTCATATTGTGGAATCATTGAGAAACTAGGGACTTTATTTTTGTTGCATTGAAATTGTTTTTTGGGTATCTTTATGTTTTGCAAAATTTTAAAAGTATATTCCCTTAACTTTTGATTTTCTTAGACCTACAATGTAAACTAAAAAATTTAAGCTGTCTAGTTAAATCTGAAGTTTTTTTGAGGTAAGTCCTCTATACTTTAAAATTAAATAGTGTACATTTTCTGACAGAATTAATAAAATGTGGCAAATATACACAAAGGAGTATTACACAGCCATAAAGAAGAATGAAATCATGGATTTCACAGCAAATTGAATGGAGCTGGTGACAATCATTCTCAGCAACCTAGCACAAAAACAACCGAATACTGCATGTTCTCGCTCACAAGTGAGATCTGAACATTAATCACATTAGCACTAGGGAATGATCGGCAGTCACTGGACACTGCCAGGGGAGATAGTGGGAGGGCACATAACAACACAAAGGGTACCTGGTCCAAACCAGGGGCAGCAAGGACCAGTTGGAGGCCCAAACTTCACCTGCATGCAGCCTACTTGTGTAGCTAATCCTGACTTGTTCCCCACATCTCTATAATACAATAATATTAATTAATCGGTGCTGATATTATTGAATTTTTCTTTCTTGAGTCATGAGCAGCCATGTAGAATAGAGTCAAAGTGTGAAAAATAGCATACGGATAGGTACAGGGACAGATCCACTGCATCTTTTTCCTTCTGTGTATTTCTTTCTTGTAGCTATTGAAATTTTAGTATGTGAATCAAATTCTTCACCTCTAAAATATTTTATAATTCCATTAAAGTAACTTTGATTTTTAATAAGGTTGATATAAAAATTGAAAAATATAGTAAAAGAAGTTTTGAGCTAAGAAGGAAATTGTGGCAACACTTGTTATTCTAAAATTTATTTTAATAGAACGTCATATGTTAACCATTATCTCAGTTTTTGCTTTATTTTCAGTATAGCTTTATAAGAGTATTTGGTATTACTATCATTAACATTTTAGAAATGGAGAAATAGGTTCAAAATGTTTAACTTATATATGGTCATGCAGACAGTAACTGGGAGGATCGGGGCCATAACACAGTTCTGATTATTCCAAATCTGGGGTTCTTGTTATAATATCAATTATGTTATTACTGATATTAAATAAGATCTCAATAAGCAAGTTTCCAAATGCTCCTTAAATGTATTACTTTAGTATAGCTCATCAAGATCTTTTGTCCTGGGTTACGTTCTATAACCTCTTATTTCTTTGTGGCATACAGGAAAATAAACCAGCTAAAAATCACTGGCAGAGTTATGTCAGGAAAATGACAAAGTAAATACTGTACCACCACAAAAATATTGGAAACCAAGCAGAAACTATCAGAACCAACATTTTCAGAACTCTGGAAAACAGTCAAAAGTTAAGCAACTCGACAACTACTGAGTCTAGCAAAAGGCAACATAAAAATGCAAGAAAAACTTTGTGGCAAGTTTCTGTTGCCAGTCCCCACCCACCTGTAATTTGGCAGCAGTCTTGCAAGACATCAACCCATGTTCTCTGTATGGGGGACTGGTTTCTAGTTCCAGGAGAAGCAGAGCAGAACGTACTGACAAATTATTCTCTATGTCTGCAATAACCTGTCTGGAGGCTACCTGAAAAACTGACACAGGTTATTGTCTCTGTTTTACCAAACTCAGAAATTACCCAGGCCTGAAAGACAGTGGGTGTTGCTCAATAACATTGTAAATCAACAGATATCCTAAAGTTGTCTGGAGAAAAATATTACAGTTAAGGCATGTAGTACACCTACTAAAGCCTGAAATGAAAAGCTGGGGAGAGAGTTTCTTTGGAAAATCAGGGTATTTAATAGTATCTGTGGATATGGGGAAATGCAGAAAGTCAAGCACATGTATGCCCAGGGTAAACTGCATATTCAGAAAATGCCTGAGAAGACCCTACATTTTCACAGTGAGTTGATCTGTAGTCTCAGTGCTTGCCTACCCAAATTTGGAAAGACGGCCTAGATACAAAGACAATTTGCAAAAACTAATAAAAGTTTTCCTTGTATCCTTTCTTTGTATTTGTTTCTCTCTCTCTTTCTCACTCTTTTCCTCTCTGAATCTTAGCATTCAAGTAAATCTCTTTCAAGAACAAAAAACTAATAAACAAACTTAGAAATCACACACAATAAGAAATATAGTTTCTGCAAAAATTGTTGGAGAAAGTCACTAAACAGATGAACGACAACAGATTTCAACAATCAAAAAAAAAGATAGAAGCAAAACTGTGGAAGACAGAAAGTCTGATTTATGGAGTTTTCATATTGTAACATTCAGGTATCCATATTTCAATCACAAAAAATAAAAGGAAAATTTTTAAAATTCAGAAAATTGTGGTCTATTAAAAGGAACAAAATAAATGGATGAAGCAACTCTTGATGAGGCCAAGACATTCAACTTACCAGAGGTTTTTAAACTATTGTCCTAAATGTGCTCAAAGTGCTAAAGGAAAACATGATTTTAAAAAAATTAAAGGATATCAGAAAAAATACACATACACATTTATACAAAAGAAAATATAATTGAAGAAATAAACATTATAAAAGGGGAACTGGGCATAGTGGCTCATGCCTGTAATCCCAGCAGCTAGGAGACTGAGGTAGAAGGATTGTTTGAACCTAGGAGTTTGATACTATCCTGGGCAACATAGTGTGACCTTGCCTCTATTTAGAAAATAAAATTACTTGAGCATGGCATCCCTGGGGAGACTGAGATGAGGGGATCACTTGAGTCTAGGAGGTCAAGGATGCAGTGAACCAGAATCATGGCTCTGCACTCCAGCCTGGGTGACAGAGTAAGACTCTATCTCCAAAAAACAAACAAACAAACAAAAAAATTCAAAATAACCAAACACTTTAGAAAGATGGCAGGATAAATGGTCTCCCACTGTAACCCCTCAAAAGCTACAATAATCTGGCAGCCATCCATAAACCAAAGCAATTTTTTGGGAGCTTTGGGATTTATGAAGAAGGTTGCAAAACCATGGTGGAACCAAGAGCAAGGAGAGTCATTTTGAGAAGTCAGGTCTGAAATCTGAAAGGTCTATAATACATCAAGAGATTGAAGTTTTAATTGAAAACACATAAACGAAAAATAAAACAAAACTCTTGACAAAGAAAAGTTGGGACTGGAGAGTGCCACAGAGGAATTCTACCAAACATTTGAATGAATTGAAATACCATGGCGAATTAAGATTTATCTTAGGAATTTGAATGTGCTTCAACATAAGAAAGTCAATTAATGTAAGAGACTGAAGGTTTAATTATTATTTAATCACATTATTAGAATCAAGAAAAATACACAGTTATATCAATTAATGCAAAAAGTGCATTTGACAGCTTTTATTGTGAAAACATTTAGAATATCAGGAATAAAAAAAAACTTCCTAAATTTAATAAAGGACATTTACAAAAACCAACAGGTAACATTATACTCCATTATGAGAGAATGAAAGTTTGTTCTTAAGATCAGAAACAAGATAAGTCTATCTGATCAACACTGTAATTCACCTTTATAATATATATTCTAGACAAAACAATCACACAGGAAAAAGTTAATTTAAAGGTATCCAAATTGGAAATAAAGAAGTAAAAAAATCTATATTTGCAGATGACGTGATCCAATATATGAAAAATCACAAAAAATCTACAGGAAAACTTCTGTTGCTAATAAATGATATCAGCAAAGTTAAAGGTTACAGGATCAATAAGCAAAAATCAGTTATGTTTTTATACACCAGCAAAAAGCAACCAGAAAAAGAAACTAATAAAGAAGTTCCATTTGCAATAACATCTAAAAGAACAAAAAATGCAAAAATAAAGTCAATGAAGGACATAAAATGCTTACACATTAAAGTACAAAACATTGCTGAAAGAAATCAATGTAGACCTAAATAAATGAAAAGACAATCTGTGTTCACGTATTGGAACACTTAATATTATTAAGATGTGAATCTTATCAAATTGATATATGTATTCAGCACTATCCCTGTCCAAATTTCAATGACATTTATTGTAGATATGGAACATTTGATCCTCAAATGCACATGGAGGTGCCACAGATAGAATAGCAAAAACAATTTTGAAAATTAAGAACAAGGTTGAAGAACTCATACTTCTCCATTTAGAAATATTCTACAAAACTACAGCAGTAAAAACAGCATGGTACTTGAATAAGAATAAACAAATAGACCAATGGAATAGAATTGTAAGTGAGGAAGTAAACCATATATCTATGGTCAATTGATTTTCAACAAAGGTGCTAAGTTTATTTCATGATTTTAAAATAGCCTTAAATGAGTCAACAAATGATGCTAGAATCACTAGATTTTCAAATTATTAATTGTAGACACTCCTTACTTCTGCAAATTCATAAAAGAATAAGAGTGAAAAAAAAAGAAAAACAAAAACACAATGTCAGTACTAAGAAAGTAATTTTGGGCAACTCCCCTCGGGTCCCCTCCCACTCTGGGAGCTTTTTTGCCCTCTCAATGAATCCTGCTTTCTAAAAAAAAAAAAAAAAAAGAAACGAAATTTTAAAACAGAAAGTAATTTTGTCCTCATTGAAAGAATCTCACTCTGTCCTGCAGGGGTCCTCACCACATGTTGAGAACCAGTGTCCTTGGAAGTTTCTTACTAGAGAAAGTTTTACTTTGCAATTAATATTGGTCACAAAGATTCAGTTTAATTCAATAAGCATTTATTACTGTCTTTCTTCAAACTTCACAGATCTCCTTTTTCAAGATGATTGGTTCACCTCATACTTCATTGACAACACAGTTTTTTAGATAGGAGTGTTCTCTTCTTCTCTCCATTGGCATTATAGTCCTTTCCACATTCATGTCCATTTTCTTCTTCCTTCTTGTTACATCATGAAAATTTTGCCCACTCCTATTAAAGGCTAGTTCTCCAACTTATGTTCTGGAATTCAACCTATCTTGCTTTCATGAGAACTTCACTTTTTCTGTCAATTTGTCTCTCTTGCATGTCAATATCTCTATGCGAATTAATTCCCATAGTATAGTACCCTCCAGTTATCAAAGCTAAAAAAATTGAAGTCATCTTATAATCGCCCCTTTAATCAGCTTTTGCATCATTCCATCTGGAAAGCAAACCGAGTCTACCTTCCAAAATGTACACGTAAACCATGTACTTCTCCTTCTCTCAATTGCCAACACCTTGGCGCAAGCCAACATCATCTCTTGGCAGAATTACTGCAGTAATTTTCCCACTTGTCTTCCTTCTTCCAAACAGGTTGAAAACAAAATTTTCAGCAGCCAGAATAATCTTTCAAAAACATATTTTGGTGCACTTCAAATGCATAAATGGGCTTAAATAATTATATAATCATCATCATGGAACTCATAACTCGGCTCAAAAAAAACTACTCCTATGTTTCAGGTCCCTTGCATTCACAAGTTTACTCAGTATCCTTCTTCTCTCACCCAAGGACTATCACTGTGTTAAAAATCTGTATGAATATCCCCATTAAGGAACATTATTTTCAACCTATTATTCTTTATAATTTACAGTCCATGAAATTCAACTGTTGGGAATGGATGTGATATAGAGAACAGACAATCTCTCACCACTCTTCTCTCAGGACCCTTAAGACAGCCATGCCGGCCACGGCATTCAACCTTATGTATTTAGATAGGGTTCGTTTTTGAAGTATTTTTCAGTAAAATCTAACTGATCAATATGTGTGTATTATTGTATAATTTCATTTTTCTCCATGTATTTTTTGAAGTTCTTGCAGTATATTCATTTCCATTGCTATATAGATATCCACTATTATTATTGAGCTGTTCATGAACATTTGCATCTTCTCGGGGGGCACACATGATGTATCCCATTACAGGTGATTATTCAATGAAGGGACTTCTGCCAGGCTTTTCCACTCTAGTTACCCATTTGTTCTTTGTAATAGTGAGTGTAATAGTTACATTGAAGGTATATAAATACATCTTTCCTCCTCAAACTTTCTGGCTTGTTTGTTTGTTCATGCTATAATAGTGGGAACTCAAGGACTTTAGTTAATGACTTATATATTGCTATCAATATGTACTTTGAGGGATCCCAGGTCAAGATGGCGGCAACACAGGCAGAACTGTGAGATTCTCCGAATGTGAGTTCCCCAAAAAGACCCTTGCCCTCCTTCCCCTACCCCCTTGCCCACAGCTGGATGCATTGTTCCGAGGCTCAGGGACCCCCGGTCCCACACAGGGCCGGCTATTGAGTCCCGGGCTGCTCCCTCGCGGGTGGGAAGGCTGGGGTCTCAGCTCCATCCCTGACTGCATCGATCCCAGACTGAGCCTCTGGTCACCCTAGGAGGCTCTGGGCACCCACCCCTCGGAGAGACTGATTCCATCTCTGACTGAAGTACGCTCGGCGCGGGGCCACTTTCGCCACTCACCGCCTGCCCTTTGGAGCTTTGGGACTCTGAAATCTGGAGTTCTGGAGCCCTGAGTGGAGCACCCAGCTGGGCCGCTGATCCCCGGGAGGCTCACGCTATCACGCTACCACAGACCATCATAGTTGATTGCCCAGGGATCCAAAGAGCAGAGAAAAAGGATCCTATCACTTTGGCCATTCTCCAGGCAGAGACTCGCATTGCCTCACCCACCTACTAGCAGTTTCCACCTGGGTTCCCAAGGTAACGTCAAAACAGAATACAAAGCCACTCCCCTGGGAACTAAGCAGCAGACGTCTCAGGTTGCAGGTCAAAGTAATCCTGCGCCTTGGGAGGCTGAAGGACTAAACCTACATTCTGCTGCACAGAAAGATTGTAAGACTGTGTGAAATACGTTCCAGTGGGTTCATACACCGATAAGGGGATGCTGGAATCGGCATACAGATTCTGAATCACAGCTTCCCCCTCAACTAAACCTCAAAACTGCAAAAAGTACAACCCACAGCCCGCACTCCAACCTCAAAAGTGAATAAAGCCAGAGGACCCTCATAAGGAAGAACAGGAGATTGCACAAGTGAAGCAAAAGCAACCCCAACTTCCCTGAAAAACAGAATTAAAGAAGGGGAAGGAAAGGAGGAGAGAGAGAGAAATCCACACAAATGAAGAAAAACCAAAAGAAGAATATAGGTCTCTCCCAGACACCTGGGAAGGCAGACACTGAGAAAACTGACTTCGGAATGCAAACAATGAAGAGCCCCCATATGACTGGTTTCAAACTACAACTCTAGATATCAAGACAATAATGGAGAGGTTAAAGAGACTGGAGGAGAGTCAAGAAGAAATTAGGAAGGAGATGATAACTGAGATAACAGCAATAAAGAATACTGTGAGTGAAATAAATAACAGAATGACAAGCATGGAAAACAGAATTACCCAAGCAGAAGAAAGAATCTCAGAGCTTGAAGACCAAAATATAGAACTAATCCAAA